>JASEVX010000002.1:26075797-26235797 GCA_031761405.1 Serripes groenlandicus
CAAGATCAGTGTGTGGATAAATGTAGACTGGTCAGGATATTCACACACTGAAAATAACCCAAATAGTATAGAATGAAATATGCCATGTCAGAATTATAGTGTAGTTTACATCTGAAGTGGACAGTGATTGGCTTATTGCCAAAATACCTGTTGGATATCAACCAATCTGCTGTGTTGTAACATGGGCTGAATATTTATCAAGTGTTATCTGATAAGTGATTGGTCAGGTGCCAATTTTTTAATGGATTGAACTTTAAACATTGATATTTGAGTGTTTAATCCTTTCCTTTATACACTTGTCTTTTGTTAGGAAAAGTGTAGGTGGGTGGGTTTAATATAGAAAGTCAAGTAGAACTGCTCCTTTGTATTTCTGACTTTGGTATGAACTGACGCACAAAAATGTAAACTTGATCTCTTGACATTGTGCATCAACATTTACTTAAAATGATATTTTAACCCTTTCCCTTATATAGACGCTTTCTGACGCCTCTGCAGCAGACAGCTTTTTGAAAACATAGTGACAAAAGAAGAAATTGCACAAAACATGCAATTTCTCCTTTTGCCACAATGTTTTCCACTTTTTGTCATAGGTTATCCATTCAATTATGGAGATTTTACGTTCAAAGTCGTCTGCTGCAGAATTGCCGTATCAGGGAAAAGGTTAAGAGTTGTCTGCTTTGAAAACATATGAAGAAAAAAGAGTGATGTAGCGAGTAGAAGATGTTCATTTTTAGCTCACCTGAGCTTTGCTCAAGGTGAGTTATTGTGATCGCCTTTTGTCCGGCGTCCGTCGTGCGTCGTCCGTCAACTTCTTCTCCTCAGTAACCAGTGGGTCAATTTGGATGAAACTTCACAGAAAGCATCCTCTCAATGACCTCACCAGAATTCCTTCAAATTTTTGGGATCCATGCAAAATTCTGGTTTCCATGGCAACGAAACCGAAAAAACTTCAAAATTCTTCTTCTCCCGAATTGGTTGGCAGATTTTCAAATAATTTTGTAGAAATGTTCCTTGGATGACCCTCTATCAGATTCCTTCAAGCTGTGTTGATTGGTCGAAAAACATGGCCGCCAGGGGGGGCAGGGTTATTTTGCATTATATGGCTATAGTGAAAACTTAAAAAATCTTCTCCTCCAAAAGTATCTGGCCGATTTTCAAATAATTTTGTAGAAATGTTCCTAGGGTGACCCTCTATCAGATTCCTTCAAGCCAAGATGATTGGTCGGAAACTATGGCTGCCAGGGGGCGAGGCTTATATAGCTAAAGTGAAAAAAAATAAAAAATCAGGTGAGCGATTCAAGGGCCATCATGGCCCTCTTGTCCTTATATGTGCTTTGTTAAAATTTTAAAAATCTTCTTGTCCAAAAGTACTGGCCAGATTTGAAAATTATTTTGCACAAATGTTTCTTGGAGCACCCTTTACCAAGACTGTTAAAAAAATTCCGATCTGTTGAAAAACATGGCCACCAGGGGGCGGAGCTTGTTTTCCTTATATGTGCTTTGTTAAAACTTTAAAAATCTTCTTGTTCAAAGGTACTGGCCCGATTTGAAAATTATTTTGCACAAATGTTCCTTTGGGCACCCTTTACCAAGATTGTTCAAATATTTCCGATCCATTGAAAAAAATGGCCGCCAGGGGGAGGAGCTTGTTTTTCTTATATGTGCATTGTTAAAACTTTAAAAATCTTCTTGTCCAAAAGAACTGGCCCGATTTGAAAATTATTTTGCACAAATGTTCCTTGGGGCACCCTTTACCAAGATTGTTCAAATATTTCCGATCCATTGAAAAACATGGCCGCCAGGGGGCGGAGCTTGTTTTCCTTATATGTGCATTGTTAAAACTTTAAAAATCTTCTTGTCCAAAAGTACTGGCCCGATTTGAAAATTATTTTGCACAAATGTTCCTTGGAGCACCCTTTACCAAGACTGTTAAAAAAATTCCGATCCGTTGAAAAACATGGCCACCAGGGGGAGGAGCTTGTTTTCCTTATATGTGCTTTGTTAAAACTTTTAAAATCTTCTTGTCCAAAGGTACTGGCCCGATTTGAAAATTATTTTGCACAAATGTTCCTTGGGGTACCCTCTACCAAGATTGTTCAAATATTTCAGACACGGCCACCAGGGGGATTGCTTGTTAACTCACCTATGCACAAAGTGCAAGGTGAGCTTTTGTGATCGCTCACCGTCCGTCGTCCGTCCGTTCAAATTTTCCTACAAACGACTTCTCCTCCTACACCAATTAACCGAATTCAAAATAATTTTTACAGGAATGTTCCTTGGCTGGATCTCTTTCAAACTTGTTCAAAAAATTCTATTCCATGCAGAACTTTGGCTGCCATGGCAACAAAAAAGGGGAAATTAACCAAAACTTAAAAAATCTTCTTGTCTGAAAGTAGAAGGCCCATGCCTTTGATATTTGGTATGTAGCATCATCTAGTGAACCTCTACCAAGATTGTTCAAATTATAGCCCTGGGGTCAAAATTGACCCCTCCCCGGGGGTCACTTGTTTAACATAGACTCATATAGGGAAAAAACTTTAAAAATCTTCTTGTCTAAAAGTAGAAGGCCCATGCCTTTGATATTTAGTATGCAGCATCATCTAGTGAACCTCTACCAAGATTGTTCAAATTGTAGCCCTGGGGTCAAAAATGACCCCGCCCCGCGGGTTACTTGTTTAACATAGACTCATATAGGGGAAAAACTTTTAAAAATCTTCTTGTCTAAAAGTAGAAGGCCCATGCCTTTGATATTTGGTGTGTAGCATCATCGAGTGAACCTCTACCAAGATTGTTCAAATGATAGCCCTGGGGTCAAAAATGACCCCTCCCCTGGGGTCTATTGTTTTACATAGACTCATATAGAGAAAAAACTTAAAAAATCTTCTTTTCTAAAAGTAGAGGCCCCAGGCCTTTGATATTTGGTATGTAGCATCATCTAGTGAACCTCTACCTAGATTGTTCAAATTTTAGCCCTGGGGTCAAAATTTACCCCTCCCCAGGGGTCACTTGTTTAACATAGACTCATATAGGGGAAAAACTTTTAAAAATCTTCTTGTCTAAAAGATATTTGGTATGTAGCATCATCTAGTGGACCTCTACCAAGCTTGTTCAAATTATACCCCTGGGGTCAAAATGATCCCACTCCGGGTCATTTGTTTTTCATAGACTCATATACGGAAAAAACTTTAAAAATCTTCTTGTCTAAAAGTAGAAGGCCAAGGCTTTTAATATTCGGTATGTATCATCATTGTGGACCACTACTAAGATTGTTCAAATTATAACCCTGGGGTCAAAAATGACCCCTCCCCGGGGGTCACTTGTTCTCCATAGACTCATAGAGATTTTTTTTTTTAAATCTTCTTGTCTAAAAGAAGAGGGCCTGGCCTTTGATATTTGGTATGTAGCATCATCAAGTGGACCTCTACCAACTATGTTCCAATTATAGCCATGGGATAAAAAATGACCCCTCCCCGGGCGGGGGTCACTTGTTTTACATAGATAGGGAAAAAACTTTAAAAATCTTCTTGTCTGAAAGATATTTGGTATGTAGCATCATCTAGTGGACCTCTACCAAGATTGTTTAAATTATAGCCCTGGGGTAAAAAATGACCCCTCCCCGGGGTCACTTGTTTTTCATAGACTCATATAGGGGAAAGAACACTGAAAACTTTTTAAGTTTGATTAAATCAGGTGAGCGATATAGGACCATCATGGTCCTCTTGATTGATACATTTTGAGAAATTATTTATCTTGAGCAATTTCTTCTTTTGCATAAGTGTTTCAAAGTTGTCTGTTGCAGTGGTGTCTTTATCACATAAAGAGTTTAATTTATTTTGTATGGACTTGATAATATATTTTGTACGGACTAACAGCTTTATGTTTGGCAGCATGTCAGTTGATTTGGCACAATACATCCCCTTCAGAAGCTGATTTGCTTGCTTGTGAAAGTCTCATGCCTAGTGTTCAAAAGTTGATTGGATGTGTAAATAGAGAAATGCATGTAATTTCAAACAGTCAGAATTTGTTTATTTGAAAAGTTGTCATTAAGTGCAAAAACTAATGATATTCAAGAAATGCTGTGTAGATTTATGAAAAAAAGGGAGGTTTAAATATTGGACCGAGATAGGAAAATAAAACTAATCCTTCAATGATCCTGATACAGAGGGCGTTTGACACATTTGCAGCAGACAAATTGAAGACATTGTTGGAAAAAGGAGGAAATGCTCCAAACATGCAATTTCTGCTTTGCAACAATGTTTTTAACTTGATTCATGATGTCTTTCCCCTCTTAGGGGAGACAAATTGTTTTTGCCCAGTTCATCAGTCTGTTCATCACACCACAAAATAACAGGAATTCCATAGAACCCAGTCTTCAAACTGTATGGGATGATTGGTCTAATTGAGTAAATGATCCCTATTGTTTTGGGGGTCACTTGGTCAAAGGTCAAGGTCACAAGTGCTGTAAAGGTCAAATCTGTTTCTGCAACATATCTCATGAACCTTTTGATTCAGAAGTCTTTAAACTTTATAAGATTAACTTTATATGTTTATTGGGTCAAAAGTCAAGGTCTAATTGGCCTTAAATTTGTTTCCTCTCGTAACTTCAAAAACCCTATTGTCTTCAAACTTCATAGGATAATTGGACTTAATGAATAGATGACTCTTATTGTATTAAGGTTGCTCAGTCAAATGTCAAGGTCACATGGGCCTTATAGGTCAAAATTTGTTTCTGCTAAATACCTCAAAAACTCTTTGGCCCATTGTCTATAAGCTTCATAGATTGATTTGAATCATTGAGTAGTTTATTGCTTTTTGGGGTCAATGTCACAGGGTCAAATGGGTGCCGGCTCAATACCTCAAGGTCCCTAAGTCTTCAAACATCGTTGGATGATTGGACTTACTGAGTTTTAATCCCAACTGTTTTTGGATCACTTGGTCAAAGGTCAACGTCTCAGACACCATAAAGGTCAACTCCGTTTCAACTCAATACCTCAAGAACCCTTTGTCCCAAGGTCTTCAAACTTTTCAGCATAATTGGATTCCATGAGAAAATGATCACTGCAACAATGGTGAAATCATTGGTTTCAGCTCAATATCTCATGAAACCTTGGACCCAGAGTATTTTAACTTCACGAGATGGTTGTATTCAGTGTATTCAGTGAGTTGATGACCCTAACTGTTATTTTGGTCACCTGGTCAAAGTTTCTTATGGGCTGTCAAACTGAAAGTGGTCTCCATAGAATATACCAAGAATACTTTGACCAAGAGTCTTCTAACTTAACTGGATGATAAGCCTATGTGAGCAAATGACCCTATGATTGTACAATGGGGAGACATGTGCTTTTATACGAAAAACCTCTTTTAATTAATTATACTTGCATTCATAGTTTTCCAAGACAACTTTGAAAACGTCTGTAAAAATATGGTAAATATAAATACATTATTGAAAAGAGTTGAATACATTGTGGCAAAAACAGGAATTGCTCATCATGAGCAATTTTTCTCCTTTTGTCACAATGTTTTCACATTTTCTGTTTTAGCAGAAAGCATCTGTAGTCTGTATGACAGAAATGGTTAAGAATTAGTCTTTTGCACCTTAATCTTTAGAATATATGAAAACCTCTGAAAGAAGGAATGGAAAGTTATTTTTCTAATAATTTTAGAAAAAAAGAGAATTTGCTCATTAGAAGAAATCTATCCTTTTCCCACAAGGTTTTCAAGGGTCTTTCAGGGTAGGGGTTGAGGTATGTACTTCACATAAAAACTGAAACGGTTAAAAAAAATATATACAAACATGAAAAAGAATTAAGTTTTCAACGAAATTTTAATAATGAAATCTTTAACAATACAATGTAACAACTACAGTAAAGTCTAGCTAAACATTTCTGTACCCACACTGCTTTCTTTTAACTGAATGTACAAACCAAAATGTGCCTATATGATATTTAGTGCATTGAAATTCACTAGAATTCTTGGTGTGTTTAGTCTTTAAATGCTAATATGCATATGGGAAATGAAATAATGAACCCTTTTTCTGATATAGACGACATTTAAAAAAAAAATGTTGGAAAAGGAGAAATTGCAAATAATGATAAATTACTCTCTTTTTTTCAACATTTTTGTCAACTCTGTATCAAAATAAAAGTCCAATTTTCGATAAATCTCATAATTTTCCCTAGACGTTTTTAGAGCAGATAACCGTATATCATATAAGCAGCAACACAGACTATCTATAAATAAAGGTATTATTACTGAAAAAAATTGAAAACATTGTGACAAAAGGAGAAATTGCTCCAAACAAGAATTTTTTTCTTTTGTCACAATGTTTTCAAAAGTCGCCTGGTGCAGATGTGTCTACAGATGGGCAAGGGATAATTATACAAACATTATACTAGTTAAATTGTGAACAAGCCGGTAGGCGACGTGGGATTCGCCTTTGCAAATATATATGAAGAACTAGTGTGATAGGGTCACTATTGTGGTGACTTGGTGAACACTGGTGAAAAGTGTGCAGCTTGTAAAAACGCTCTCTGGTCTACCAACTATGTTTTATCACTATGCCAAGACGCATCCGTCTACACCCAACCTTTTCGCCTTGGTATATTTTGCAAACTTCCGGCTCTAGCTCGGAAACTCGAAGTCGGAGGTAAATCACATAAAAAAATTGTTTGTAGCTTTTGAATAGATGGTGCAATAAAATCGCTATTGAATACTACCACTACAGTGCTTTGGGGGGATTGAAGTCAAAAACGACTGTTAATAGATACCCTATTTTTGAAAGGCTAGCATTTGGAAACAAAGGCCTAAATCAAAAATCGAAATGGATACGTTTTTTCTAAATATCTATAAGAAGATAGAAAAATGGTTTGTGTTCTTAAAACGAGGGTTTTTTACTAGCTGCATAGCAACGGCTATCTTTGAAAGGCTACCATTTAGAAATGAAGGCCTAAATAAAAAATTGTAATGGATACGTTTTTTCTAAATATCTCGAAGTATCTCTAACCGAAGTTTCAGCACTCTATATTCAAAACTGTAGGAGAAGATAGAAAAATAGTTTTGATTCTTCAAAACCGTTTTTTTGCTAGCTGCATAGAAACGGCTATCTTTGAAAGGATACCATTTGGAAACAAAGGCCTAAATCAAAAATCGCAACAGATCTGCATAGCAACGGTTGGTCCTTAGCAATGACACTCAAATGCGTGCACCCTGAGTCCCTATGGCACCTTTTCACTATGTTTCATTGGAATCAACCCGTCTGTTTAGGCTGTGTTTTTTGCTAGCTGCATAGCAACGGTTGGGTCCTTAGCAACGAAACTAAACGTGCACACCCTGAACTCATTTGGCACCTGTTCACCAAGTTTCATCGGAATTAGCCCTTCGGTTTGTAAAAAACGTTTTGGAAAATCCTGACAATAAGGGATACCTAGTGAATCCCAATTATGAGATAAGATAATCATGTTTAGTGATAAGATATCCTACATCCCTGGTTTACAGAACAACAAGTGATCAAGTTTCCCCCTTGCAGAAGCATTTTGATGCATCTACAGATGACAAATATCAAAAAAACATTGTGGCAAATGAAACATTGATCATGATGAGCAATTTCTTCTTTTACCACGTTTTTCTTATTTTTAATCTAGTTATGTTGAAGACATCTACTTTATTATTTGTGGGAAAGGGTAAATTAAATAAAAAAGTATTAGTCTGACAAAAAAAATCTACATCCATCATCTTTTTAATAATGAGTAAACAATAATAATAACAAATAGTGAATATCACACAATGCACTAAAAAGTGCTATTTTTTCTTTGTAACAATTGAAACAGTATCCAATCTAGGATTTGAAAACAAGGGGGAATTTGATCAAAAAAAATTTCCTTCTTTGTCTATGTCGAAAATTCCCCTCTTCCATACAAATTTAGGGGGGGGGGGGGGGGGAATATTCAAAACAGTGAGAATTAGCACAATACCCCCTCCCCTGTGCAGCTTTTAAAACAAGTATTCTCTTTGGGTGGGGTGGTTTTACCATCTACAGGCTTGATAGAAACTTTGAATTCTGACAGTTGCTTTTAACCCTTTCCCTCATATAGACGTTCAGATGCCTCTGCAGCAGACAGCTTTTTGAAAACATCGTGACAAAAGAAGAAATTGCTCAGAACGAGCAATTTCTCATTTTGCCACAATATTTTCCACTTTTAGGCATAGGTTATCCATTCAATTATAGAGATTTTCTACAAAATACGTTCAAAGTCGTCTGCTGCAGAATTGTCCTATGAGGGAAAGGGTTATGAGGAATTATTTTTAAAAGTTATATTAAGCCTTTAGAAGGAAAGTTATAAATTAAAATGTGTATTTCCATTTTATATAGGCTTTTTGAAAGAGAGTTTTAAATTGACATGTGCTATTTTGCATAGAAAACAGTAAAAGTAATCAAATAAAAATAAAAAACAATAACAAATATCATCACTAGAATTTTTACCTGGATAAGCTAAAATAATATTGTAATAATATTGTTACTGAACAGGGGTCTATAATTGATAATAGGAATTCCGCTGTGATCGAGTGGTTTGAAACCTGGCATGTTTCCTAGCCTAGAACTGGTTTGTTTACCCAGGGATAAAAAATAAGTGAACTGTCGCCATGATATAACTGAAATAATGCCGAAAACGGCGTACAAACCCCATTTAAACAAATATATATCACACAACTCCTTCATGAATTTGATTTAATCTGACCGTTTCTATTCCATTTAATAATACAAGCATATTCCCAATCATCACAAAAAATCAATAACATCATGATGTCTTTCACCAAAGAAAGTTACACTAAATTGCGCCATAATGATCAGAAATGATATGTTGGACTTTATGCTCTTGAATTAAATAGTTGTAAAAATACAATTTGTTTGTACATCTCTCTATCCTAATGCCAACTTCTTATCAGATCGGTCTCATATAGAGAGTTGCTAGAAAAACTGTACATGGTTTTTGTTTTTACTACACTAAATTTAAAATCTAGTTGTAAGCAACATAAAACATACTTGTTGCCTAAAAAGCAATGGTTTTGCCTAATTTGTAAAAGGAGCTTAAAGAATTTCCACATACATACACATTCTGCAGAAGTCTACTTTTAAAAACATTGTGACAAAAGAAAACAATTCCTCATAATGAGCAAGCAATTTTTTCTTTTGTCACAATGTTTTCAACTTTATTCAATAATTTAACTGTCATTTACAGAGATTTTTCAAACTTTTGCAAGGATGTTTTCAAAGTCGACTGCTGCCGATTTGGTGTATGTGGGAAAGGGTTAAGGCATTATTATAGGGGAAAGGATGCTTAGTTATACATAATTTACATAGTTTTAATATAGATATAATATCTAACATGAACATTTCTTACTACTATAGCTACTATTTCACTCTCATACAGAGGTGATACATGTTCAGTGTTTTTCCGCCAATTTTGAAGCAAATTACTCATATCATAAAACTGATAATCGTTACATGCAGTTTTAATTTGATTTTAAACCTGGGCGCTATTATACTAACTTTTGCAGAGATATAAGTTTAAAATAAAGTATCAACAGACAACCTGATCTACTGTAAAAACTGGACTAAAATAAATTATTGAGTAGAAAACATAGTGAATAAAGAAGAAATTTCTCGAGCACTCACTTTTGGCAATTTCTCTTATTCCCATCAATGTTTAACATTGTTTGCTGCTGAGGGCTCAAAAGACGCATTCATGAGGGGACGGATAACTAGCAAAAGTGGTTGTCTACAAATTAAGATACTCATAGAATTTGATGGTGCCCTCTGCAGTAGATAACATAAGGAGTTTATCAGGGGTGGTGGAAATAAACTTGATAATATCCTCTGTGTAAAGCGACTTCTTTAGCTCTCCTTTTTGGGTTAAAACGTCAACTCTCCCGAGTCGTTTGTCAGCAACTAGAACAAAGCCATGGTTATCTGCGCACACTAAGTCGGGCCCATCGTAGATTTCACCATCAAGATCAGTGTTTCCGTATTCAAAGAGAAGTTCTCCTGCACTGTCGTATCCGGTGACGTTGTGGCTTCCAGGATCAGCAACAAAGAAGTTGCCTGACTTGTCGTCAATGGCGATGCAGTGGGGTTTCTCGAGTATGTACATTCCAAGATCCTGGTAGTCCTCATTAGTGACTCTCCGCTTGAGAATGCCGCTGGCACCATAAATACTAATGTTTCCACCTGCTTTTGAGGTAATTTTACCAAAGTTTGTAACATAGGCGTATCGATTGGAGCCTACAATGAGATTTCCATACTGATCAGCTGTCACAAAGTTAATACCAATATTTTCAATCTGTGTTGAGATCATGACCTTTCCTGTTCCATCGTTTTTTAGGATTTTCACTTTAAATTTATTACCTCCCCTTGCGACTGTTAGCGCCACTTTGCCATCATTTGCAACAGAATGAATATTCCATCCCGTTTGCACGGGGACCTGACCTCGAATTATTCCTCGCTTTTCGAGTAAATAAACCATTTGATAATTTCCGGCAGATGCTCCAACAATAATGTCACCATGTTTATTAATTCCAATTCCTTTGAGACATTCATGTTGAATTGTTTGTGGGAGAGTGATCTCCCTTTTAGGAACATCAAGGCTGAAGCTGTTGTCAGGCTCGTATTCAGCCTGTTGTACCTCATCCCGGAATTTCACATTTCTGAGTCGATCACTACTATTACTCAGGGACAACATTTTAAAGTCACTCCCATTGGTGGAGGCAAGGTTGTCTGACTCACTCTCAGTACTTTCTTGTCTCATGTTACCAAGCTCAAGGTCATTTATATCGATGTTGTTGTCATTTTTGTCTGAATTATTGACAACACAGTCATTGTCTCCAATAACTGGGGATTCAACTTGTGTTTCTTTTGATAGTTCTCCAAACATGTTACACACTGTTTCTATAGCAACATAGGGTTCTGATAGTTTTATTTCTTTTGGCTGTAGGGTGTCCGTAAGGAGAGGTTCCTCGCAGAGTTCCCGTACCCGTTTACCCACCTTTTTACGCATCAAAACTTTCTCTTCATAGGATCCGTAGGTTAACAGTTTTTCTGTAAAGTCTGTCACACCATCGATCATGGCTAAATGCATTTGTAATTCCTTCCGTCTCTCATGAATATCATCGAGATTCTGAGTGTGACGTCTGTCAATTTCCTCAAGTAAAACATTCTCATATTCATGGATCATGTCGCAGAGGTATTTTGTGCGTATTTTGACAATATTGTGTAATTCCTTTTGCTTCTCTATTGTTTTCAGTTCTGATTTTTGGAGATTGATAATTGTCTCTTGTAGCTGTGTTGCATCATTCTGAAGTTCATCAAGTGGCTGTTTAATTTTGTTCTGGAAGTTTTCTGCCACTGCCACCATTTCAGCACATCGATGATCCTCGTGATATGAAAGGTGACAGTCTGCACACACAGCCATGTCACAGTCCACACAGAATAATGCACCAATGTCTAGAGGGTCATACGAATCACAACAACGCGGTACAACTTGACCCGATTTCGCCGAGTCCTCGTATTCTTTTCTTATTGTGTATTCCTCCATGGTCTCCAGCGAATGACTGGAAGTATCTTGTTGGTCTAGATGTATGTCTGTGCATTCCTGACACAGAAAATCATCACAATTTATACAAAAACTTTTGGCATCAATAAAATTCCCGCCATTTTTGCAGAACTTGCAGAGTTTGTTTTTCTGTTGGGAGGCTGTCATTGGGCTAGACAGTCTTCTGGCCAATAGATTATCAGGCAAGGCATCGGTTTCCTGCTCATGGGTATCTGTTTCTGCACCGCACACAGGGCACCAGTAATAGCCACTTTGGTCGGATCCCTGTTCTGTCATGTAGTCCTCAATGCAATGCTGACAGAAAGAGTGGAAACAGACGAGGTATTTGGGTTGTTTGTATTCCTCCTCGCACAGTTTGCAGCAGAGGAAATCCCTGGGAATCACCTCACATTCACTCTGGACATCCATCATGGCTAAAATAGAAACAGTAAGAGACAATTGAAGAAGGGTATTGTTTGAATGGATATATTTGAAGGCTATAAGCTGTACCCATTGTCTGATGTGACTTCTAAGACTCCATCTGAACACATATCAGAAAATTAATGGGAAAATTTCACATTATGAAATTGAAAACCTATTGGATAAATAAAAATTGCCATAATTAATTGTTTCTCTTTTTCATGAAATGGTTTCAAGTTGTTTCAAGTTTTCCATGCAGTAGAAGTTATGCAGCATACATTCTATAATTCTATAACTTGTTTGATAAACATTTAACATGGATAAAAAGGGTGGAAAATAGAAGAAGAAGAAGAAATGATGATCACTGGTTCTTACATGACATTGTGTGCACATATGTAGGCGTATGTGTGTGTATGTGTGTCTAAAAAGAAAAAAAGCTATGTTCAAAATATTCTAAATTGGAAATGTAAAAAAAAAAAAAAAAAGATTTAAGAGTATAAACCAGTTTTCCGGTAAAGTACTTTGCCTCTTGCCATTTACATTTTATTTAAATATGGCAAACATATAAATATTCTAAATTGGAAATGTAAAAAAAAAAATTAAAAGATTTAAGAGTATAAACCAGTTTTCTGGTAAAGTACTTTGCCTCTTGCCATTTACATTTTATATAAATATGGCAAACATATATACATAGAAAAACATATAACATAATTATATACAAACAAATTTTACAAACATATTATTTTTCAAAAATAGTTAGTTTTGTTTTAATATCAAGATGTAATCTTTCAAATAGTGAAAGGTTATTATGGTATGCTTTGATGACTCTCTGGATTAGGTTCTTCACTGAAAATAACATATTATCAGTATAATGAACAGTTATACACAGATAGCAAAATGTCGTTACCATTGCAATCTGCTGGTTATCAATTGTCCAATTAAAATCATGATTTGATTTACTTTTCTCAAAAATGCATATTTTTGTTTTATTGATATTTATTTCGAGAGACAAGTTTTTTTAGTAATTGTAGATATTGTTCAACTGTTGTTGTAAGCTTTCTGGGCTTGTTATAAAAAGAACTATATCATCTGCAAAAAGTAACATAACTAAAGAAAATAAATATAATTTTTTATCGGGGTAATTTTCAGTATCTAATACATCATTTACATCATTAATAAAAATTATTAAACAAAAGTATTGGTCTGCCATGGGACATTTAACCCTTTCATAAGGACATTGAACCCTCATAAGGACATTTAACCCTTTCCCACATACAACAAATCTGCAGCAGACAACTTAAAAAATGTCTGCTCAAAAATATGGAAAATCTCGATTGTTGTAGGTAAAATTACTGAAAAAAGTTGAAAACTTTGTGGCAAAAGGAGATATTGCTTGTTTTGAGCAATTACTCCTTTTGTCACAACATTTTCAAAAGTTGTCTGCTGCAGATGCGTCAAAATGTGTCTACAGGTGAGAAAGGATTAAATCCATTCTATAGTAGCTGATTAGTTGAAAATTAAATCATTGCCAATTCAATAGAATGAAGATATTCACCTCTCTTGAGTTTAATCCTTGCTTTCGATTTTTCCATATCTAGTAGGATGGTAATGTCGTGTAATAAGATCAATAACTCATAATCCTTGTCAGTAATCGGTTAATCTTTCCCTGATCAACATATCAAAATGATGATTGAAAACATTGTGGAAAATAGGAGAAGTTGGTCAAAACAATTAACCAATTTCTCATTTTTCCACAGTATTGTCAACTCTTTATCTACACTAAACCTCTTATTTTCTAGATTTCATTATTTTTCCTGAAATGTTTTCAAATCAGAGGCTTTTGAATATGGTATGAAGTAAATTGTAAATCTACTTATACCGAGATTTCTGCCAGGATGGGTTGACTCTTGTACATGTAGTCCTTAGCCTTCTTTACCACTGTGATAACATTCACTGATTCTCACCAAACATTGTATATAGCTCATTCGTCTTACTATCAGGAACAGTCTAACTTTCAAAGTAATAATGATTTATGATTTGCATTTTTAATTTAGTTTCATAGGCATGATTTAAACCTTTAACTTCATACAGAAAACTTACATGCCTTTGCAGCTGACTACATTTAGAAGTATTGTAGGAAAAGGCCAAATGGCTCAAAACAAGCAATTTCTCCTTTCCTCACAATGTTTCCAATACTTGATCATACTGGAAATATTCCTCTCCTGTTTTCATATGAGACAAGTCTATTAACATCGATCTAATTATCAGGTTGACCTTTTCCCACATATAGACACTTTCTGACGCCTCTGCAGCAGATGGCGTTTGAAAACATTGTGACAAAAGAAGAAATTGCTTGTTATCTTTTGCCACCATATTTTCAACACTATTCAATAATTAAACTTTCATTCATATAGATTTTCCATATTTTTTACTAAATGTTTTTTATAAATTATTCTGCTGTAGATTTGTTGTAAGTGGGAAAGGGTTTGCTGCAGATTAATTACGTATGTCAAGATAGACCAAGATCGGTATTTTTGTTTGCGCGCATCAGTTTACTGCATTTACCCTCAAAATTATGACCGAATGCTTCCTGACAAATTCATCCAACAAGTTTCACTATTCTACACTTTTGGCAAGGTGTTACAGATACTGAGTCTGATACAAGGAATAGATCAATGAGAAGAGAAAAAACTATCCATTGAATGACCTGGCTACCAGGGTCTGGGCTCGTGTTACTTATATGCATATATTGTGAAAACTTAAATATTCCTTCTTGTGCAAAAGTACTGGACCGTTTAAACATAATTTGGTACAAATGTTCCTTCTGATCCATTAAAAAACATGGCCCGCAGGGGGTTGGGCTTGTTTTCCTCATATCCATCGAAAAATATGGCTGCCAGTGGGTGGAGCTTGTTTTCCTTATATTTGTATATATAGTAAAAACTTTATAAAAAATCTTCTTGTACAAATATATTAACCAGCCTTGGAAATAATTTGGCATAATTGTTCTTTGAGTGTCCCTCTACAAAGAGTTTAATTTTTCACGATCCGTTGTAAAACGTGACCAAAGTCCTTGTTTCAAACGGTTTATCAGTATATTTTGCTGAGACCTCAAAAATTGTCTGTATTAGGTTCAACGGACATAAAAATGGATTTCCAAACATTAAGAAAAATAAAATTGAAAAACATCATCGTTACTTTGAAACACAAAAAAATGTGATTAACGTTTTTCATTGCATTTATCCAATGTTTTTTAAAACCAAGGTACATTTTAAATAGCAGTCACTTTAAATAGCCCAGACATTTACAAACCAACATTAAATAGCAGTCACTTTAAAAGGTCCAAACATTCACAAACGAATATAAAACTATCAGTCACTTTAAATAGCTTAAACATTCACAAACCAACATGAAATAACAGTCATTTTAAATAGCCAAAACAATCATAAACCAACAGAACAATAGAAGTCACTTTAAATAACCCAAATATTCACAAACCAACATTAAATAACAGTCACTTTAAATAGACCAAACATTCAAAAACCAACATATAAATAAGTCACTTTTTAAAAATAGCTAAAACATTCACAAACCAACATTAAATAAGAGTCACTTTAAATAGCCAAAATATTCACAAACCAACATATAAATAACAGTCACTTTAAATAGCTCAAACATTCACAAACCAACATTAAATAACAGTAACTTTAAATAGCCAAAACATTCACAAACCAATATATAAATAATAGTCACTTAAAAAACCCAAACATTCACAAACCAACATTAAATAACAGTCACTTTAAATAGCCCAAACATTTACAAACCAACATTAAATAACAGTCACTTCCCCAATAACCCAAACATTCATAAACCAACATTAAATAACAGTCACTTTAAATAGCCCAACCATTCACAAACTAACATAACATCACAGTCATGTTCTACACAACTTTTTCTCAATCACAAACCTAATAACGCTGGCAACCGATGATTGCCATCACAGTTTTCATTTCATTGGAACATTTCCCTAATTAATCCCAACCAGCTGATAATGTCCAATAGACTGTTGATTAACGTGTCAAAGTGAATGATTTGAAGTGAAATAGGTCAAATCACCTCAGCTGATACAGCAGTTCTTTAAAGGCTCAGAGGGAATTATTTTCTAAATAATTGAAGGAAAAGGAGACATTACTCATAAATATAACAAGCAATTTCTTCATTTCCAAAAATGTTTTCCACTTTGTCTCCAGGTTACAGTTGCACTGTATTGCTGGAATCTAGGATTTTTAGAAGAGAATGAAAGGTGTATGGTTATACCATTCCCACATACAACATATCTGTAACAGACGACTTCGAAAACATATTGGTAAAAATGGTAAATTCTCCATATATGAGAGTTTTATTATAAAAAAAAAGAGTTGAAAACATTGTGACAAAAGAAGAAATTTCTCATAATGAGCAATTTCTACTGTTGCCATTATGTTTTCCAAAGTTGTATGGTTCAGCGGTGTAAGACGGAAAGGGTTAATCTATTATGTCTGATTTGAGGTTTTTTAACTCTTTTAAAGTGAAAAAAAAATGCACATATGGAATTTTTATTTTCAAGATAGAGCAGAAAACATTTTGAGAAATTGTTCTATAACTAATTTCTCTTTTTCCACCAGTGATATTGAAATAATATCTAGGATATTTGTTAAAATATCATCTGTAACAGTAGAAGGGTGAATTCATCAAATATTGATCTTGTCATAAATTGGCTTATTGATTGATTGGCTAGAGATCTGATCTTCACATTCTAATGATCCGTTGATATGTTTATATTTACAAGACTTTTTCAACCTCATCTGTGTTAATGTATGAATGTCATTTACCCAACCTTGGCCAAAGCTTTGTTCCCACCGTAACCAAGAATCCCAGTTAATATCCTTTCACACCTCATCAAGGGATTCATGGTTACGGTGTCTGCTTGGTTTGTTGGAGGTGGAAGGTGTGAGCTCTACCCATCTACTCATTCATCAGACTATGAATTAACCCTTTCCAACATACAATTTTTTTGCGGCAGACGACATTGAAAATTACTTTACAACACCAAAAATCTATATAAATTAAGGCATAATTACTGAAAATAGTTATTAACATTGAGGCAAAAGGAGAAATTGCTTGTTTTGTTTTGAACAACTCCTTTTGTCACAATGTTTTCAAAAGTCGTCTGCTGCAGAGGCATCAGAACGTGTATATGTGGGAAAGGGTTAACCATAGCACTGGTAATTAAGTAACCCTTTCCCATTTGTAGATGCACTTTGACACATCTGCAGCAGACGACTTTTGAAAACATTGTTGCATTATAAAGTATTACATATATAAGCAATTACTTCAATTACCACAACATTTTCATCTGCATTTGATAATTTATCTCCAATTTATGGAGATTTTTAAAAAAGTTGCTAGGAATACATCATTCGGTCCACTGTACCTTAAACAAATGGATTTGATACTATTACCCAGCCAGTCTTTTGTTTATAACCCAACTCCAAACAGTCATGAAATTTGAAATTTCACAAGCAAAGAAAGTCTCCTATCAGCATGGAAACCATATGAAATATCCAAAGAGGCAGGACGTAATCTGAATTAGGAATCACCGCCTCGATGGTGTAGTGGTAGAGCATCCCCCTCGGGTTCAGGAGGTAGTGGGTTCGATCCCCAGTTGGGTCAAACCAAATGCTTAAAATTGTAGTAATGGCAGCTCTCCTAGGCGCTCTGGGTTGCGGGGTTAGCATTATGACTGACTGGCTGGTGTCAGGATAAAATGGACCAGTAGTACTAGTAACTTATCCAGGAAACGCAGTGATATAACTGAACAATTGTTGAAGGCGGCATTTAACACCATACAATCAAACCAATAAATATTCAAAATTTCAACTAGAATAATAAAAGAGCTGATTAGAACTTTTACATTATTTATTTTTTTACCTACATGTATATATAGACTGTGGTCTAAATACCATAGTTTAGTGTTAAATTACAACTGAAAGTAATTTTAACATAGATTTAGTAAGAACTCTTGAAGGACTCTTACCTTCCCAGCTCTTCTACATTTTATCTTAAATATTACAAATCTTTATGAAAACAATTCATTGCAAAAAGATCCATGGCTTTAAAAACTCTTAATTCTTGTACTAATATATTGGGAGTTTCACTTTAGGTAGTTGATAAACAAATATTTACTAACTCTTACATATTTCTGATAAACACCCTTGAACAACTTTTACCTACCCATTCCTATGAACAACTTTCACTAACAATTACTGCAAAATGCAGCAAAAAAAGGTTGTGCGGTGGAGTCTTTGGACAAAATATGTTTGATTCGCTTATTCCATATACGAAAGCATATTGACACATGTGCAGTAGACGTCTTTTTAAAACATTGTGGCAAAAGGAGAAATGTCTCATAATGAGCAATTTCTTCTTTTGCTGCAATGGTTTCAACTCTGTTTGAATATTATTATTATTATTAATACATGCAGTACTTAAATGATTAAAGTTGAAGAGCTATTAAACAAATGCGAGGCATTTAAGAAAATCGGGTGCCAAGTAAGCAAAATCATAAATTACATTACTATCTCTTCTACGAAGTTGTGAATGTTCTTCAAAAGGAGATAGACAGACAGGGAGAATTAATCAGATCACCCTTAGCCTTCCGTTCAGGTGTTTAGAAAGATAACTACACCCTGTTGCACCTTAACACATCATCGACAGAATTTTTATAATAAACTTCAAAACATTGTGAAAAATGCAGAAATTGCTAATAAAGAACCATTTTCTTCTTTTTCCTCAATGCGTGTAACAATCGTCTGCTGCAGGACTGTCTGTCTACATGTGGGAAAAGGTCGTTAAAATATTATTTATCGTAACATTACAAGAATTAAACACATTTATCAAAAATAGTATTATCATTTTTCAATATCAATTCAGCCTTGCCTAATTCAGTCTTTACCTATTTATAGAATGAAACAATACACAAGACATGATTAACCTATTTATAGAATGAAACAATACACACTGCATGATTAATCTATTTATAGAATGAAACAATACACACTACATGATTAACCTATTTATAGAATGAAACAAAACACACTACATGATTAACCTATTTATAGAATGAAACAATACACACTACATGATTAACCTATTTATAGAATGAAACAATACACACTACATGCTTAATCTATTTATAGAATGAAACAATACACACTACATGATTAACATATTTATAGAATGAAACAATACACACTACATGATTAACATATTTATAGAATGAAACAATACACACTACATGATTAACATATTTATCAATAGATTGGAAAGATGCATATAGGGCATGCAGCAAACCTTGGCGGATTTCCTTACCCTACATCTTGGATGTAATCAGCAGAGATGTTCCGAATGCCACAAACCGAAAATTATATAATATTAAGGACCAATAGTTGTTTATAATATATTCGCAATTAAGAGAATTAATCAAAACTTAGTAGACCACCTGAGCCTCAGGTCATCTTGGACTTTAAATATTCCTAATAGATGACAGAAAAGGAAAATTTTGTCAAATGAAAACTTATTTTTTATACAAAATAAAAAACACAGATTAACTACATATATTGTTTTATGCAGATTGTTGTATGTCTGTATGAATTGTACTTAACACTTTCCCACATACACAAATATGCAGCATATGACTTTGAAAACATGTAGGCAAATAATATGAAAAATCTCAGTAAATGCGGGGCTATTTTGCCTTATATGGCTATAGTGAAAACTTAAAAAGTCTTCTCCTCCGAAAGTGTCCGGCCAATTTTCGAATAATTTTGTAGAAATGTTCCTTGGATGACCCTCTATCAGATTCCTTCAAGCCATGTTGATTGGTCGAAAAACATGGCCGCCAGGGGGGGCGGGGCTATTTTGCCTTATATGGCTATAGTGAAAACTTAAAAAATCTTCTCCTCCGAAAGTTTCCGGCCAATTTTCGAATAATTTTGTAGAAATGTTCCTTGGATGGCCCTCTATCATATTCCTTCAAGCCATGTTGATTGGTCAAAAAACATGGCCGCCAGGGGGGGGGGGGGGGCGGGGCTATTTTGCCTTATATGGCTATAGTGAAAACTTAAAAAATCTTCTCCTCCGAAAGTGTATGCCGATTTTCAAATAATTTTGTAGAAATGTTCCTTGGATGACCCTATTTCAGATTCCTTCAAGCCATGTTGATTGGTCGAAAAACATGGCCGCCAGGGGGGCCGGGTCTATTTTGCCTTATATGGCTATAGTGAAAACTTAAAAAATCTTCTCCTCCGAAAGTGTCAGGCTGATTTTCAAATAATTTTGTAGAAATGTTTCTTAAGTGACCCACTATCAGATTCCTTCAAGCCATGTTGATTGGTTGTAAAACATGGCCGCCAGGGGGCGGGGCTATTTTGCCTTATATGGCTAAAGTGAAAACTTAAAAAATCTCCTTATCCCTAACTGGTTGGCAGATTTTCAAATAATTTTGTAGAAATGCTCCTTGCATGACCCTCTATCAGATTCCTTCAAGCCATGTTGATTGGTCGAAAAACATGGCCACCAGGGGGGGGCGGGGCTATTTTCAAATAATTTTGTAGAAATGTTCCTATGGTGACCCTCTATCAGATTCCTTAAGCTATGAAAAGGTCTGAAACTATGGCCGCCAGGGATGGGGCTTATATAGCTAAAGTGAAAAAAAAAAAATCAGGTGAGCGATCCAGGGCCATCAAGGCCCTCTTGTTTCCTTTTGCCACAATGTTTTCAAGAGTCATCTGCTATCGGTGCGTCGAAGTCAAATGGGCAGGTGGGAAAGTTTAATGATTAAAGAAGAACTAATACATTGTTACTGAAAATATGTCAATCATAATAAATGTTAATAAAAACACGTAACAATTTCACTGATACATTTCCATTACAAAAATTGTCTTGAAAACAACTTGCTCATTATGACCAGTGTCACCTTTTTCCAACAATGTTTTATACTCTGTCATAAAAATATTGTGTAATGTTTGACTTTCCTATCTGCAGATTTTTTAATTGTTTGGAATCATAATATTATGTGTTGTCTGATGACATGTAAATAAATCATGGATTAAACTCATCATCTTCACATAGATTAGTTTCTCATACCAATAAATCATGGATTAAACTCATCATCTCAAATAGATTAGCTTCTCAACCCAATAAATCATGGATTAAACTCATCATCTTCAAATAGATTAGCTTCTCATCCCAATAAATCATGGATTAAACTCATCATCTTCACATAGATAAGTTTCTCATACCAATAAATCATGGATGAAACTCATCATCTTCACATAGATAAGTTTCAATAAATCATGGATTAAACTCATCATCTTCAAATAGATAAGTTTCTCATCCCAATAAATCATGGATTAAATTCATCATCTTCACATAGATAAGTTTCTCATACCAATAAATCATGGATTAAACTCATCATCTTCAAATAGATTAGCTTCTGATCCCATTTTTAGATCACCTGTGAGCCAAGGCTCAAGGTGAGCTATTCTGATAACTCTCTGTCCATCGTCATCCGTCGTTAACTTTCAGCTTTAAACATCATCTTCTCCTTTACCACAGGAACAATTTCAACCAAGCTTCACAGGAATGTTCCTTTGGTGGCCCTCTTTCAAAATTGTTCAAAGATTTAAATTCCATAGAGAACTCGGGTTGCCACGGCAACAACAAAGGGGAAATAAACCAAAACTTCTTTCTTGACCAATAGCACTGGCCCGATTTTAAAGTTATTTTGCACAAATGTTCCTTGGGGCACCCTCTACCAAGATTGTTCAAATTATAGCCTTGGGGTCAAAATGGCCCCTTACCGGGGGTCACTTGTTTTACATAGACTCGTATAGGGAAAAAAAAGGCTCAGGCCTTTGATATTTGGTATGTAGCTTCATCTAGCGGACCTCTACCAAGATTGTTTAATTTATAGCCCTTGGGTCAAATATTACCCCACCCCCGGGGTCACTTGTTTTATGAAGACTCGTACAGGGAGAAACTTTAAAAATCTTCTTGTCTGAAGGTAGAATGTCCTGGCTTTTGATATTTGGTATGTAGCTTCATCTAGTTGACCTCTACCAAGATTGTTCAAATTATAGCCCTGGGGTAAAAAATTGTCCCCATACCGGGTCACTTGTAAACACTTTAAAAATATTCAAGTGATCGATTTAGGGCCATCTTGGCCCTCTTGTTTAAATTATAGCCCTGGGGTCCAAAATGACTCCTCCCCTAGGGTCTCTTGTTTTACATAGACTCATATAGGGAAAAAACCTTAAAAATCTTCTTGTCTAAAAGGAGAAGGCCCAGGCCTTTGATATTTGGTATGTTGCTTTATCTATTGGACCTCTACCAAGATTGTTCAAATTATAGCCCTGGGCTCTAAAATGGCTACACCCCGGGGGTCTCTCGTTTTACAAAGACTCGTATAGGGAGGAACTCTAAAAATCTGAAGGTAGAATGTCCAGGCTTTTGATCTTTGGTATGTAGCTTCATCTAGTTGACCTCTACCAAGATTGTTTAAATTTTAATATAGCCCCTGGGTAAAAAATGTCCCCATCCCGGGTCACTTGTTTTTAGCTCACCTAAGTGCAAGGTGAGCTTTTGTGATCACTCACCATCCGGCGTCCGGCGTCGTCGGTGTCTGTTAACAATTTCCTACAAATGACTTCTCCTACTAAACCAATTGACAGATTTCAAAATAACTTCCCAGGAATGGTCCTTAGGTGGTCCCCTTTCAAAGTTGTTCAAAGAATTTAATTCCAAGTAGAACTTTGGTTGCTGCGGCATTAGAAAAGGGGAAAATTATTTTGCACAAATGTTCCTTGGGGTACCCTCTACCAAGATTGTTCAAATATTTCCGATCCGTTGAAAAACATGGCCGCCAGGGGGCGGAGCTTATTTTCCTTATATGTGCATTGTTAAAACTTTAAAAATCTTCTTGTCCAAAAGTACTGGCC
This sequence comes from Serripes groenlandicus, assembly GCA_031761405.1. Taxonomy (NCBI): domain Eukaryota; kingdom Metazoa; phylum Mollusca; class Bivalvia; order Cardiida; family Cardiidae; genus Serripes; species Serripes groenlandicus. The sequence continues at coordinate 26,098,842 of JASEVX010000002.1, forward strand.
CGATTTGAAAATTATTTAGCACAAATGTTCCTTGGGGCACCCTTTGCCAAGATTGTTCCAATATATCCGATCAGTTGAAAAACATGGACGCCAGGGGGCGGAGCTTGTTTTCCTTATATGTGCATTGTTAAAACTTTAAAAATCTTCTTGTCCATAAGTATTGGCCCGATTTGAAAATTATTTTGCACAAATGTTCCTTGGGGCACCCTTTACCAAGATTGTTCAAATATTTCCGATCCGTTGAAAAACATGGCCGCCAGGGGGCGGAGCTTGTTTTCCTTATATGTGCATTGTTAAAACTTTAAAAATCTTCTTGTCCAAAAGTACTGGCTCGATTTAATAACTATTTTGCACAAATGTTCCTTGGGGCACCCTTTACCAAGATTGTTCAAATATTTCCAATCCGTTGAAAAACACGGCCGCCAGGGGGCGGAGCTTGTTTTCCTTATATGTGCATTGTTAAAACTTTAAAATCTTTTTGTCCAAAAGTACTGGCCAGATTTCAAAATAACTTCACAGAAATGGTTCTAAGGTGGTCCCCTTTCAATGTTGTTCAAAGAATTTAATTCCAAGTAGAACTTTGGTTGCTGCGGCATTAGAAAAGGGGAAAATTGCCAAATCTTAAAAAAACTTCTTGTCCAAAAGTGCTGGCCCGATTTAAAAATTATTTTGCACAAAATTTATGTTCCTAAGGGCACCCTCTATGAAGATTGTTTAATTATTTCCGATCCGTTGAAAAACATGGCCGCAACGGGGCGGGGCTTGTTTTCCTTATATGTGCATTGTAAAATCTGTAAGAAACTTCTTGTCCAAAAGCACCTGCCTGATTTAAAAAAGTTTGGGCACAAATGCTCCTTGGGTGACCTTCTACCAAGGTTGATCAAATAAATCCGATCTGTTGAAATACATGGCCACCAGGGGGTTGCTTGTTTTCCTTATATGTATAGAGTAAAAACTTTGAAAACTATTGAAGTTCTATTAAATCAGGTGAGCGATATAGGGCCATCATGGCCCTCTTGTCCTTCTATGTATAGAGTATAAAACTTTGAAAACTATTGAAGTTCTAAATCAGGTGAGCGATATAGGGCCATCATGGCCCTCTTGTACATAATATTATACTTGTATATGGAAATCTTGTCTAAAAGTTGATATTTGAAATCTAACTTCATCTAGTGGACCTCTACCAAGATTGGTCAAATTATAGCCCTGGTGTCAAAAATGGAGATCACTTGTTTTACATAGACTTGTTAGGTAAACACTTTACAAATATTCAAGTGATATTTAGGGCCATCTTGGCCCTCATGTTGCTATTGAAAATACTTCAACTATTTTTGGCAATGTTTTGCTGTATGATTTCTAAAGCACATAAATAAATAGAATACAAACAAGACTATATTTTATCGTATTTCTCTCCATGAAGGTTAAAGGTTTTTACAAATACACTTGAGTTAGCTTAACTCCTTCCACCCTTCAACTATTTAACAACATTTTGGCAAAACGGGAAATTGCTCATGATAAGCATTTTTTCCCTTTGCTACAATGTTTTTCAATTCCATTCAGTAATTGTGCTTTCAATATACATGTGTAAATAAAAATCTATTTTGTTTCCTAGATATTTAAAAAGTTGTCTGCTGCAGAGTTTTTGTAACGTGAGAAGGGCTTAAGATTATCGTATGATTTAAAGGTCTACCTTTTGAAATCCAGGATATTTAAATATCGTAAACACTAAACCAAACAGTAAAATTGTGTTTGCATACAATTGTTCTTTCTTTTGAATATTTGAAAATATATGATTCTCATGTATGAATTTATGTTTTTTCATGAAAAAGAAGCCATCTCCTTTGACTGTCCTTGATACTTTTAATGTGGTTGCAACAGAGGACATTACTTGTGATTCACATTATGTGCGCACAGCTGTTTTGATGTTTGAGGTGTTTATGACATATAGCAAACATCTGAAGATAGTGTGTGTGAAACAATTACAGTACCTCTCCAAGTCAGCACATTTTAGTTTGTATAATCTGAGTAAAATGTGCGAGTATTTATCAAATAAATACTGTTTTAGTGCAGCAGCCACTATCAAATGCTGTTTGTGGATATCAGCAGCCTTTATTAAATACTGTTTGTGGATATCAGCACCCACTATTAAATACTGTTTGTGGATATCAGCAGCCTTTATTAAATACTGTTTGTGGATATCAACAGCCACTATTTAATACTGTTTGAGGAAATCAGAAGCCACTATTAAATACTGTTTGTGGATATCAGTAGCCACTATTAAATACTCTTTGTTGATTCCAGCAGCCACTATTGGTGCATATTAGCAGCCACTATTTAATACTGTTTGAGGATATCAGCAGCCTTTATTAAATACTGTTTGTGGATATCAGCACCCACTATTAAAAATACTGTTTGTGGATATCAGCAGCCTTTATTAAATACTGTTTGTGGATATCAACAGCCACTATTTAATACTGTTTGAGGAAATCAGAAGCCACTATTAAATACTGTTTGAGGATATCAGCAGCCACTATTAAATACTGTTTGTGGATATCAGCAGCCACTATTAAATACTGTTTGTGGATATCAGCAGCCACTATTAAATACTGTTTGAGGATACCAACAGCCACTATTTAATACTGTTTGTGGATATCAGCAGCCACTATTAAATACTGTTTGGATACCAACAGCCACTGTTTAATACTGTTTGTGGATATCAGCAGCCACTATTAAATACTGTTTGAGGATATCAGCAGCCACTATTTAATACTATTTGTGGATATCAGCAGCCACTATTTAATACTGTATGTGGATATTAGCAGCCACTATTAAATACTGTTTGTGGATATCAGCAGCCACTATTAAATACTGTTTGTGGATATCAGCAGCCACTATTAAATACTGTTTGAGGATATTAGCAGCCACTATTAAATACTGTTTGAGGATATCAGCAGCCACTATTAAATACTGTTTGTGGATATCAGCAGCCACTATTAAATACTGTTTGTGGATATCAGCAGCCACTATTAATTACTGTTTGTGGATATCAGCAGCCACTATTAAATACTGTTTGTGGATATCAGCAGCCTTTATTAAATACTGTTTGTGGATACCAGCAGCCACTATTAAATACTGTTTGAGGATATCAGCAGCCACTATTAAATGCTGTTTGTGGATATCAGCAGCCACTATTAAATACTGTTTGTGGATATCAGCAGCCACTATTAAATACTGTTTGTGGATACCAGCAGCCACTATTTAATACTGTTTGAGGATATCAGCAGCCACTATTAAATACTGTTTGTGGATATCAGCAGCCACTTTTTAATACTGTTTGAGGATATCAGCAGCCACTATTAAATACGGTTTGAGGATACCAACAGCCACTATTAAATACTGTTTGTGGATATCAGCAGCCACTATTAAATACTGTTTGTGGATATCAGCAGCCACTATTAAATACTGTTTGTGGATATCAGCAGCCACTATTAAATGCTGTTTGTGGATATCAGCAGCCACTATTAAATACTGTTTGAGGATATCAGCAGCCACTATTAAATACTGTTTGAGGATACCAACAGCCACTATTAAATACTGTTTGAGGATATCAGCAGCCACTATTAAATACTGTGTGTAGATATCAGCAGCCTTTATTAAATACTGTTTGTGGATATCAGCAGCCACTATTTGATACTGTTTGGATATCAGCAGCTACTATTAAATACTGTTTGAGGATATCAGCAGCCACTATTAAATACTGTTTGTGGATATCAGCAGCCACTATTAAATACTGTTTGTGGATATCAGCAGCCTTTATTAAATACTGTTTGTGGATACCAGCAGCCACTATTAAATACTGTTTGTGGATATCAGCAGCCACTATTAAATACTGTTTGTGGATACCAGCAGCCACTATTTAATACTGTTTGAGGATATCAGCAGCCACTATTAAATACTGTTTGTGGATATCAGCAGCCACTATTTAATACTGTTTGAGGATATCAGCAGCCACTATTAAATACTGTTTGAGGATATCAGCAGCCACTATTAAATACTGTTTGAGGATACCAACAGCCACTATTAAATACTGTTTGTGGATATCAGCAGCCACTATTAAATACTGTTTGTGGATATCAGCAGCCACTATTAAATACTGTTTGTGGATATCAGCAGCCACTATTAAATACTGTTTGTGGATATCAGCAGCCACTATTAAATGCTGTTTGTGGATATCAGCAGCCACTATTAAATACTGTTTGAGGATATCAGCAGCCACTATTAAATACTGTTTGAGGATACCAACAGCCACTATTAAATACTGTTTGAGGATATCAGCAGCCACTATTAAATACTGTGTGTAGATATCAGCAGCCTTTATTAAATACTGTTTGTGGATATCAGCAGCCACTATTTGATACTGTTTGGATATCAGCAGCTACTATTAAATACTGATTGAGGATATCAGCAGCTACTATTAAATATTGTTTGTTGATTTCAGCAGCCACTATTTGTGCATATTAGCAGCCACTATTAAATACTGTTTGTTGATTCCAGCAGCCACTATGTGTGCATATCAGCAGCCACTATTAAATACTGTTTGTGGATATTAGCAGCCACTATTTAATACTGTTTGATGATATTAGCAGCCACTATTAAATACTGTTTGTGGATATCAGCAGCCACTATTAAATACTGTGTGTGGATATCAGCAGCCACTAATTAATACTGTTTGTGCATATCTATTAAATACTGTTTGAGGATATCAGCAGCCACTATTTAATACTATTTGTGCATATCAGCAGCCACTATTCAATACTGTTTGTTGATTCCAGCAGCCACTATTAAATACTGTGTGTGGATATCAGCAGCCACTAATTAATACTGTTTGTGGATATTTATTAAATACTGTTTGAGGATATCAGCAGCCACTATTAAATACTATTTGTGGATATCAGCAGCCTCTAGTAATCCCAGAGTGTCTATCCTAGCTTATTGTTTGACATTGTTTCAATTGATTTTCTTCATAAATAATTACACCATAGATAAAAAGTGTTCTATTGAACAATGAAATTCATACACACTTGACATTGTGTTTGTTTATGTGATTCTTTACGAGGCATTCATATATTTTCACATTGTTGCTGTTGATGATATTAAGACAATAAGCAATGTAATCTGTCTGTGATGATGCATGTATGCTACATATCTACGTCTTTGCTGTTTCTGACAGACAGGAAATGTCCTGCCAAAAGTTATACCATATTTTACATTAACCCTTTCCCTCATATAGACGCTTTCTGACACCTCTGCATCAGACGGCTTTTTGAAATCATAGTGACAAAAGAAGAAATTGCACAGAACGTGCAATTTCTCCTTTTGCCACAATGTTTTCCACTTTTTGTCATAGGTTATCCATTCAACTATGGAGATTTTTTATTTTTTGACAAAATACGTTCAAAGTCGTCTGCTGCAGAATTGCCATATGAGGGAAAGGGTTAAGATATAATGACTACCTGTCTATAATATTATACTCTGACAGAGCATGTGGTGCTGATACTGGCATTGACCTGGATTTGCAACTATCAGGCGGTGCCTAGAATCATGTGTAAGATATATCAATATATTTTAACATAGCTGTAAGTAGGGTGGGATTTCATGTGCCTTCCAATCTGCAGAAGACAATATTTGTCACAATGTTTTTAACTCTTTTAATTTATCATGTTACTATTCAAACACTGTTAAGGGTATTCAAGAATTGGAATGACTATTTTGAGTACCCACTACCTGAGGTATGAGTATGTGAGAGAGACCAGTATCACCACCATATCTTGGCCCTTGCTGTTTAATACATGGACATGATATATGATATTTTATTATCCATTGGCCCTTGCTGTTTAAGACATAGACATGATATATGATATTGTATTATTATCCATTGGCCCTTGCTGTTTAATACATAGACATGATATATGATATTTTATTTTCCATTGGCCCTTGCTTTTTAATACATAGACATGATATATGATATTTTATTATCCATTGACCCTTGCTGTTTAAGACATAGACATGATATATGATATTGTATTATCCATTGGCCCTTGCTGTTTAATACATAGACATGATATATGATATTTTATTATCCATTGGCCCGTGCTGTTTAAGACATAGACATGATATATGATATTTTATTATCCATTGGCCCGTGCTGTTTAAGACATAGGCATGTAATATGATTTGTTATTATTCATAGCCCCGAAGGAAGAAAGGATGTTGGTTTGGCATTGATGTCAATTCAACTAATTATCTTGTATTGACATTTGATGACAAGTAAATGATGCTTCAAGCTTACCATAAAATGTTCCAATAGGACGTATGACACTTATACTGGCTCATTGTAATGCTTATTATCACACGATAAGTGTTATTTTACATTGACATTTTAATTGTAAGGTAGATGCATCCCCATTTTGTGATGAATTAATGGCCCTGTTTGTCTGTTACCTTTCATCTTAACCCTTACACCGATATTGTTGACATGTGTTGCCTTTGTAGCTTCAGTGTTAACAAATCAATGTTAAAAGTATAGCATAAAGAAATTAATGTTTATAGTTGCATTCAACAGTATAAGGCTAAAAAGACTAGGAAGTAGCGTCATTAGCAAGATCAGTATACCATTCAAAACATTTGTGCAAAAATAATGTAAATGAAACACATACCATAAAGTTTTAAGCCTGTACTATATTCCAGTATTATCTAGGCATTGTTAATCCAGACAAAATCTATTACACCCACTCTGATGTATGTATACACTGGGATAGGATAAATCTTCATTCATTGGACTTACAACTGGGACAGCTTTAATATCGATAATTTTAAAGCTGCACATTGTATAGTTGACCCTTTTATGAGTGTTGATTTGAATAATAAATTTCCAATGGGTGTGACTTGTGAGAAAAGGATACATTGATAATTCCAAATAGCTCTCTTTTTTTTTTGTCAAAATACCTTCCATTTAGATTGACAGAAAATGTAACTCTCCACTGGATTTTACTAGTAGGAACATATTTCAATTTTGAATTTGGTAAAGAGCTGAAAAGCTTTGATCTGCTTTACCATATTAATTTGTATAATTGAATTCTTGTAATTAATAATACTTGGTTTCAAAAAGTATTCTAATTTTACTTTCCCGCACTAATGTTCATGTATGAAAGAATTCCTAACATTTTCCTAAAACCTTTCCCACATAAATACTCTTTCTGACGCTTCTGCAGTAGACCACTTTTTGAAAACATTGTGACTAAAGGAGAAATTACTCGAAACGAGCCATTTCACCTTTAGCCACACTGTTTAAGCAGATATGCCCTCTTTTATAAAGAATTTATGTGTTTTTGCCCAGATGTTTTCAAAGTCATCTGCTGCAGATTTGTTGTTTGTGGCATTTTTATGCCCCCGGAATCTCCGATTCGGTGGGCATCTAGTTTTTGGCCTGTCTGCACGTCTGTCTGTCTGCACATAAAAAACTTTAACCTTGACCACTACTTTTGAACCATAACAGGTACGGCTACCATATTTCACATGTGTATTCCTTGTGACATGACCTTTCTGTCAGTACCAAAATTCTTGACCTTGCGACCTTGACCTTTGACCTAGATGTTGCCATTCTCGAAAAATTTTTTTTAACCTTGGCCATTACTTTTGAACCATAACAGGTACGGCTACCATATTTCACATGTGTATTCCTTGTGACATGACCTTTCTGTCAGTACCAACATTCTTGACCTTGCGACCTTGACCTTTGACCTAGATGTTGCCATTCTCGAAAAAAACTTTAACCTTGGCCATTACTTTTGAACCATAACAGGTACGGCTACCATATTTCACATGTGTATTCCTTGTGACATGATCTTTCTGTCAGTACCAACATTTTTGACCTTGCGACCTTGACCTTTGACCTAGATGTTGCCATTCTCAAAAAAAAATTAACCTTCACCACTACTTTTGAACCATAACAGGTAAGGCTACCATATTTCACATGTGTATACCTTGTGACATGACCTTTCTGTCAGTACCAAAATTTTTCACCTTGCAACCTTGACCTTTGACCTAGATGTTGCCATTCTCGATAAAAACTTTAACCTTGACGACTTCTTTTGAACCATAACAGGTACGGCTACCATATTTCACATGTGTATACCTTGTGACATGACCTTTCTGTCAGTACCAAAATTTCATAAACACATCTTGTTTTTCCAGGGATCACTTTGCCCATCACAATTCCACTGACCAGCATATTGGCATGCAGCTCACATACTAGTATCAAAACTTGAATTTCAATTTTCAAGCTGTTACAATTTATTCCTCCAAGTTTGTTCAGGCAGACAGCAGTTAACCCTTTCCCTCATGTAGAAGCTTCTGATGCCATTGCAGAAGACAACTTTTGAAAACATTGTGACAAAAGAAGAAATTGCTAATGATTAGCAATTTCTCCGTCTTCCACAATGTTTTCAACTCTTATTTAAAATAATTAAACTCATTTATGAAGATTTTTCACGTTTTTGTCAATTTATTTTGCAAGTCGTCTGCTGCAGATTTGTTGTATTTTGGAAAGGGTTAAAAATGTTAGATTATGTAAGACTCCATAAACTTGATGCATAATCTGGGGGCAAAGTTTTTTGTCTTAATAAAAGATTAACAGACTACAAATTAATCCAATAATAAGTAATTTTGCACAACTGTGAAACACTCAGATTTTACATGTATATATTTGTGCAGATACCGTAAAATATACAAATTGTTCTGCTGTCAAAATTATTTACTGCAATTTTACAGTTAGCAAAAGTATGGCAAGTAATAATTCTCAATATCCCATTAAATGAAATAATAACTATTGAATTGAGTTGAAACATTGTGGCAAAAGGAGAAATTGCTCATGGGCAGCAATTTCTCATTTTATTAGCTCCACTGGCTGAAAGCCAGTCGAGCTTATGTCATGGCGAATTGTCCGTCGTGCGTGCGTTAACTTTTTCCTTTAAACGACTTCTTCTCCCTAACCACTTGGCCAATTTGGTTGAAACCTAATGGGAAGCATCCTCTCAATGTCCTCTACTAAATTCCTTCAATTTTTTTTGATCCATTCAAAATTCTGGTTTCCATGGCAACCGAAAGAAAAAAATAGTGAGAACTTAAAAAATCTTCTTCTCCGAAAGTGTCAGGCCGATTTTCAAATAATTTTGTAGAAATGTTCCTTGGGTGACCCTTTATTAGATTCCTTCAAGAAATTTTGATTGGGCGAAAAACATGGCCGCCAGGGGGCGGGGCTTTTTTGCCTTATATAGCTATAGTGAAAACTTAAATAATCTTCTTCTCAAAAAGTGTTAAGCAGATTTTCAAATAATTATGTAGAAATGTTCCGTGGGTGACCCTCTATCAGATTCCTTCAAGCCATGTTGATTGGTAAAAAAACATGGCCGTCACAGGGCGGGGCTATTTTGCCTATATGGCTAAAGAGCAAACTTAAAAAATCTTCTCCTCCAAAAGTGTCAGGCCGATTTTCAAATAATTTTGTAGAAATGTTCCTTGTGTGAACCTTAATTAGATTCCTTCAAGAAATGTTGATTGGGCGAAAAACATGGCCGCCAGGGGGCGGGGCTTTTTTGCGTTATATAGCTATAGTGAAAACTTAAAACATCTTCTTCTCCGAAAGTGTTCAGCCGATTTTCAAATAATTTTGTAGAAATGTTCATTGGGTGACCCTCTATCAGATTCCTTCAAGCCATGTTGATTGGTCGAAAAACATGGCCGCCAGAGGGCGGGGCTATTTTGACTTATATGACCATAGTGAAAACTTAAAAAATCTTCTCCTCCGAAAGTGTCAGGCATATTTTCAAATAATTTTGCAGAAACATTCCTTTGGTGACACTCTACAAGATTCCTTTAAGCCATGGTGGTTGGTAAAAAAAATAGCCACCACGGGGCAGGGCTGTTTGGAGATTTTATTTTTGCCTTATGGCCGTGGAGTGATACTGGCCCTCTTGGGCCTCTTGTTTTAAACTTACAATAAGGCAATAGTTAACATTTCTCCATGTTAGTCATATCTCAAAAGTTGTGTGATGCTAATACTTCATAGTGCATCTGTATGTAGAATAAGTTAATTCAATTCTAACACTTTGAGAAGCAGGCAATGCCGAAGGACTTTCCTCCCAAAAGATAGGGATCATAATAATAACTTGTAAAGTTTTTAATCACCGGCCAATAAAGGTAGGCTAAATATTTATTTAAAACCCTTCCCTCATACAAACGTATTTTAACACCTCTGCATCAGAAGACATTTGAAAATAATATGGCAAAAAGAGAAATTGCTGATAATGAGCAATTTCTCCTTTTGCCACACACAATGTTTTCAACTCTATTTAATAATCAAATTGTAAGCTTTTGCCACGTCGTCTGCTGCAGATTTATTGTTTGTGGTATAGGGTTTACTCACCAAACCATCAGATCAGCAAGGAATGATTTGTATTGTTTTTGAGTTTGGATGATTGTAACAAAAAATCTTGTCATAACTTTAGACAATATCACCATTCCTACAAGACAGATCAATCTAATTATAAGAAGATTTATAATTTGAATCAGTGAATAAGAAAAAAAGAAGAGTATGTGTGAATTTACCATTTCTTGATATTCCCATCTCTAATCAACGCACTCTAATCAACGCAGAATTACTTGTCAATTGTCAACTTTCCATTGTATATGAATTTAAATAAAGATTATTAGATAAAAGGAAAAAAAATGCCTTTAATTGCACAGAGTGTTTGTCCGTTATAGCTCTAGCAGTTTCCAGTTACCAATAGAAATAAAATGCTGTGGTTACAAACCTGTAAACATGTCTAAGATCATTTATTCCTTGTTTTGATTTCTGTTTAAGTTTGTTTTTGCTTGAGACGGGGTGGCTTATTGTGTCTTCACGCTCCTGATTATACCCTTTTCTTATACAACTAGCGTGTGTTTTTATAGAAGTGTTTGCTGGAAGAGAACCCATTCAGCCATGATTGTACCAGATCTATCTAACAATCTTGGTTATCAATTGTATAATAATTCTTCTTCAATCTTGCAGGAGGTGTTTAATTTTATGTACTGACACAATTTAAACATGAACAAAAAAGTGCAATTCTAATGATACCAGTGTAAGGTAAGGTTGGAACTGTCACCAAAAACCAACCTACCCTTCCCCCTGATCTATACACCCAGAGCTCAGAAAAGCGGCGTGTTGCATGTTGTAAAATCCTTATTTTACCTCCAAAACCTTTGTGAGACGATTGTTTTGAGAACCCAGAACATAGGTTTTAATGAGTGGACAGTAATATGGAACGTCTCTTTAATTGAATCGGTATATAAATGAAAAGAGTTGAAATTACTGTGGCAAATTGTGAAATCGCTCGCCATGAACAATTTCTTCTTTTTACCACAATGTTTTCTTAAGACGTTTGCTGCAAAGGCATCAGAAAGAGTCTACATGTGGAAAAGGGTTAAGAATTTTCAAAATATTTTGTAACTATCAGACATCACTTGTATTTGAAATATTATGCCTCAGTCTTAGGTTTAGGTTTCGATCCCCGGTCAGGTCATACCAAAGACGTTAAAAATGGTAGTAATGGCTGCCCTCCTTCAGGCACTCAGGGTTGCGGGGTTAGCATTACGACTGACTGACTGGTGTCAGGATAATTGGACCACTAGTACCGGGGATATATATGACTGACTGACTGGTGTCAGGATAATTGGACCAGTAGTACCGGGGATATATATGACTGAAACATTGTTGAAAGCAGCATAAATACCAAACAATCAATTAATCTATCTTCCTAATACAGCCTCTTTTTGATATGTCAGCAGCAACAAGATTGTGTACACTTTGCATGAGATAGACAAATTGCTCGTAATAAACAAGTGATGTCCATTTGATTCTATCTGCCATCTATAACAAAAGAACATATCAATCTGCAGTGATAACATCTGAGTGATCAGTAATGGTTCAATAAATCCTAAAACTATCAATGATTGTTGGACTTGGATAAAATGCACATATTTGATATGAATTTGTTTGTCATGCCCTCAAGAAATGTAGTGAAGAAAACGGTCCAGTCTCTTATATGATGCTCTGGAGGCCATAGATAGAGCGCATACTGCACATTAGGCATCTGGATCTAATCATCCCAGGTTGGAATCCAATTGATCAACAAATACAATTTTTACTCTGCATTAGTACTAGATAAATCTCAGTGTAGAATGATTAATATAATGGTTAAAAAATTGTTTCAGAATAGATCTTAGATAAATGTTTAAGGATTTATTTGTTTTTCTACTAAACCCTTTCCCAAATACAACAAATATGCAGCAGACGACTACGAAAACATCTGGACAATCATATGGAACATCTCTTTAATTGAATGAGTTTCTAAATAGAAAGAGTGAAAAGGTTTGATTGTATGCCAACATATATATATACCCATATGAGGATTTCATTTAAAAACATATATATATCGTTGTGTTTAAGGGAAGTAGCAATCTGCTTGTATATAAATGTATCTCAAATGCTGCATGGTTGGTTTTCCTGTAGCGTCGCACGTTTATAACCATTGGACTTCTACGAGACCAAAAGTCTCCTTACGTATAATCTGCATCAAGCCTGCTTGCATCTCCGTGTTAACATCACATGAAGAGAACACATAGGGGCTACACATCTAGTTTTTTATCCCATGTTATTTTGTTGCATTCTATTGCTTATGTTGTTAAAGGGTCTCATGAAATGTAAAGGATATTATGAATGGGGACAAAATTAAGAGTTAAATATAGTATTACAACAGTAATTAGGACAATTTTCATGCTTTGACAGGCAAGTTGTATAGTTATCAAGTTTAGTTGGTAATTGCAACAAATTGTTGAGATATGTAATTACAATTGTACTTTGCATTGGCAGTGGTTTATTTTGTGGAACTGTTTGTTAGAAACCTGAAGCCCTTCCTACATATTATAAATCTACTGCAGAAATCATACAGGATTAAATATGAAGAAAAACTTAAATATTGAGTTGAGTTGAAAACGTTTTGACAAAAGGAGAAATTGGTTATTGTGAGAAATATCATCGTTGATCATTATTTTTCAAAAAAAAGATTTCACTGTCGCAAGCAAACTTGTTTTATCCTTAATTTGATCTCGACCTTATTTGCAGAGCAATTGTGCCTTTTAAAAGATTCTAGTCAAGTTTTACAAGGTTTAATTAAAGGTTTTGCTAAGTTGAAGGGTTTTACTAGGTTTAAGGATTTTACTAGAAAGGTTTTTATCTAATTTATCTCTTTCAGTATTGAATTTAATATTTCATCACATTAATGTCCTAAGATTCTCACAAATTGTGTGACTCTGATTTGCCATATAGTGAAATTTTGCACCTTTTTAACCCTTTCCCACCTGCAGACGCATTTTGACGCAATAGCAGGAGCAGACGACTTTTGAAAACATTGTGGCCAAAGGTGAAATTGCTCATAATGAGCAAATCTTTTATGGAGATTTTTCAGGTTTTTGTCACCATGTTTTCAAAGTCGTCTGCTGCAGATTTGTTGTATGTGGGAAAGGGTTTAACAAACATGCCAACCTATATCACTGTTACCACTGTCAACAATGATTTCAGGAGGGAGTCTCAAAGGTTATCTATCCCTCCATCACACTGACTAATTGAGTTTGACACCAAGAGATAATTTCTCAACAACTTGAAAACAGAAAACTTCATTACATAGATCATGTCTCCACTATTCCTGAGGTTGTTTTTAAGTTTATTCTAGGTGAAGAGTACTGGAAATTTGGCTTCAAGGGAGACCACTAAACAATTACAGTAGAACCTGAAATGCATTTACCTCCCTTATTAGAACCATATATCAAACTTATCAGCATACTTTTTGGATGAGAACATTTTAATGTCAAAAACAGTTACCAGTCATTTAATACCTGATATAATTATGTCTCTTCCTGTATACAGGGGAGATATATTGTTTTTGTCCTTGGGGTCTGTTTGTCTGTCCGTCTGTCCATCTGTCTGTCTGTCTGTCCGAAATCGTGTCCGCTCCATATCTCCCAAGACGGCTTGAAGGATTTTCATGAAACTTGGGTCACATGTTCACCTCATCAAGGCGATGTGCAGAACCCATGTCTCGACTGTCTGTCTGTCTGTCTGTCTGTCCCAAATCGTATCCGCTCCATATCTCCAAAGACGGCTTGAAGGATTTTCATGAAACTTGGGTCAAATGTTCACCTCATCAAGGCGATGTGCAGAACCCATGTCTCAACTGTCTGTCTGTCTGTCTGTCCCAAATCGTGTCCGCTCCATATCTCCAAGACGGCTTAAAGGATTTTCATGAAACTTGGGTCACATGGTCACCTCATCAAGGCGATGTGCAGAACCCATGTCTCGACTGTCTGTCTGTCTGTCCGTCTGTCCATCCAAAATTGTGTCTGCTCCATATCTCCCAAGACAGCTTGAAGGATTTTCATGAAACTTAAGTCAAATGTTCACCTCATCAAGGCGATGTGCAGAACCCATGTCTCGACTGTCTGTCTGTCCCAAATCGTGTCCGCTCCATATCTCCAAGACGGCTTGAAGGATTTTCATGAAACTTGGGTCACATGTTCACCTCATCAAGGCGATATGCAGAACCTATGTCTCGACTGTCTGTCTGTCTGTCTGTCTGTCTGTCTGTCCATCTGTCTGTCCCAAATCGTGTCCGCTCCATATCTCCAAGACGGCTTGAAGGATTTTCATGAAACTTGGGTCACATGTGCATTGTCTGCTTTATAGGTTGGAATGTTTTGAGAGATTTTGACAGATATTTGAGGGGGAGACATCTGTTTTTTGCAAAAACAATTCTAGTTTATAATGTCAATACCGATTAATTCCATCCAGAAATAATCTGCTTAGCTCCCACGATGTGCCCTTTGCACAGCGTCGGCAAGTGTGCGCATGCGCACACGTCACTTTTAATTTCTGCACCCACCAGCTTACAGGCTCAATTTTCTTCTCTTCTGATTTGAGTTTTTGGTCCCTGTTTCTAGAAGGCACTGAGCTTCGCAAGTTATTTTCCATTTCCAAGCCAATATTATTGTATAAATTTATTTGTATGAACAATTTGTTTGCTTGATTTTACAGCTTTTATTATAACTCTCTCTTTGACCTTCACGGGTCGGTTTAACCCACCCGCTAAATTTTTCAGTTTATGCCAGCTAGCCATGTCATCTTTCTGACTAGAGTAGTTATACCCTACGGCCTGAAAACATCAACAGTTATATTTAAAACCTCAACACTGTTTTATTGAAACTGAATTGTTTATTTACATAACATGTCAAAGTCTCTCAAGACAATCCGGTGCATGGCTCATGTGGTCATTTAAAAGCCACATGGTACACGCATCTGACCTGCATTTCTTGCACTATGTGCACACAGGATACGCCTTGTGCATTCTGCAAATCTTTGACTTCTTCCACATGGAAAAAGTGCTTGAAACACAGAACCACAGAAGTAGGAAGAGATTGTGTCTACATCAGAGTTTGACGGGCGAGAGTGATAGAGTTCTTCACTCTTCGCCCTCAACAGCTGCCCCACTTTCAGCTTCAGCTGACCCTACCCTGGATTTAGCGGGACAGTCGCCTGTTAATAGCCTCTTCAGGTTTTCCTTGCTCTCCCAGTACTCATCGGTCTTCGGACCGGTCACCGGGTAGAGATAGGGGTTGTGTGAGAGATCACCTACCTTCCAAGGAATTCTTTATGCTACGGAGCATTGAGGCCTAATCTTCGGATTGGGCCCCTATAGTGCCAACACCGGAACGAAGACCTATGGGTCTTAATTACAGGTGAACCCTTTCACAATGATCGGATACCAGGTATTGGGTACTGGGAGTACTGGTCAGATTGTAGGATTTGCTGGATTATTTTAAAGTTGCGAATTTTTTCTGTGATTTGCGAAAATAAGTTGTGAAAGGATTTTATAATACAAAAAAAAAAAAAATCGAGATTTACCTGTTCGGATAATCAATGTACGACATACAGTGACTGTTTCCGTTAATCTCAGATAACACATTACCATTTGATAGAATGACGGGAACCAGTAACCACTTTTTTTTTATTAGCTCTACTGGCCAAAGGCCAGGAGGGCCTTATGTCGTGGCAATTCGTCCATCGTGCGTGCGTCCGTCCGTCCGTAAACAATTTCTTGTTAACACAATACAGTCTTCACTTTTGATTGTATCTCAATCAAACTTATACAGTAGTTAGATATCCATGAGAGCTCGGTTCCTTTCAAAACCAGCCAGATCCGCCCATGCATGACTGGATTATGGCCCTTGAAATGGTCAAAATTGCTATAAAAGAGCTTGTTAACACGATACAGTCTTCACTTTTGATTGTATCTCAACCAAACTTATACAGTAGTTAAATATCCATGAGAGCTCAGTTCCTTTTGAAAACCAGCCAGATCTGCCCATGCATGACTGGATTATGGCCCTTGAAATGGTCAAAATTGCTATAATAGAGCTTGTTAACATGATAGTCTTTATTTTTTATTGTATCTCAACCAAACTTATACAGTAGTTAGATATCCATGAGAGCTTGATTCCTTTTGAAAACAAGCCAGATCCGCCCCATGCATGACTGAATTATGGCCCTTGAAATTGTCAAAATTGCTATAATAGGGCTTGTTAACATGATACAGTCCTTATTTTTGATTGTATCTCAATCAAACTTATACAGTAGTTAGATATCCATGAGGGTTTGGTTCATTTCTAAAAAACGGCCAGATCTACCCATGCATGGCTGGATTATGGCCCTTGAAATTGTCAAAATTGCTATAATACAGCTTGTGAACACAATAGAGCTTCCATTTACTATCTGATCTTCACCAAACTTAGATGGTATTTGAATATTGATGACATATTAGTTCCTTTTGAAACAAGCCAGATCAATGCCAGTAGAGCATAGGCCCTTATGGGCCTCTTGTTTTGACAGCTTGTGTATTTCACATGTTTTATTGTTGTGAAGTGTTAATTCAGCATTTTAATCCGACTGATAAAAGAATCTAAGCGATATTGATACATTGAAGGCTGTAAATATGATAATTGACAATTATAGATCCATAAAATATATCAGCACACTTTTTGAAGTGGGTTTCAACGATCGACACAGGCATTTTAAGATTGAATGACAATGTAAGTTTGTCATTATTTATTTGGAAAAATCTGTTTAATTATAGGTGAGTACAATTAGTGGACCCATTGATGAGTTTGCATATAAATATTTTTTGGAAAATTAAAAGAAAGTGGCGAACAAATGGCTATTTTTTTTTTCAATTTGGCGAGTCAAGGCGAAAGAAAAGTCCAACCCAGAGCAGGCCCTTCCTCATACCAGGTAGTGGAATTAGATGATGGGGGGAGAACTCTTTGTTTCATAAACAACTTAGAGTTGAGGGCAGTGCTGCTAGCTCTCACTCAATTCTCTGCCTCCATTGCTAACAAAACTGTTTTGTTGTCGACGGACAACACCACTGTTGTATCTTAAGGAGGAAGACACTCCCACCTCATCTTTCTGGAGACGTGGAAGTTACTCCTATGGTGCCGGGCAACATCATTAGTAATCTAAATGTTCTAGCGGACAGTCTATCCCACCAAAGGAGGATGTTGCCTGTGGAATGGAAGATCCTGCGCTCTCAACAGTGCAGTATACTGCTAATTGCGCCGTTTTGGTCCCAGAGGTCGTGGTTGATCGACCTTCTGGCATGCCTATCGACCCAGCCTCTACGTCTTCCTCTTCGGGACCACATACTGTTCCAGCAACCGGATCGGCGCCTACTTTCCAACCCAGCTATGCTGCAACTTTACACCTGGACGTTATCCAGCATTTGGTAGGGACAGGTTTAAGCAATCTGATGGGTCAGTTATCCTTCAGGCTTCTTTGTCAATCTGGTTTCTTAGCTAAGATCCAGTTACCTTCTATTCTCACTAAGCCTGTCTGCGAACTGTGGCCCCTCAGACTCAGACAGGGTTCTGTGCCCTGTCAGGGCTCTTTAAGTTTTACCTTAAGAGAGTCACTAGTGGCCTCTCAGAGAATCATAACTTAATTCTTAAAATACCCAACTTGCAACTCTTTAATTAAACAGTCTTAGGTTTCAATTTCTTTCTTGCCTAAGCTGTGTCTTGTTGAGTTTAGTAGTACCTAAAAGCTTTCATAGATGGTACCACAGGATATTTTATTCTTTAGGACGAAGTATTGTGTTTGACGATCCTTCCAACCCATGCTACAAAGTCATCAGGTATTAAATGACTGGTAACGTATTTTTGACAAGATAAACATATTTTTATTAGAAAATTCTTACCAGTCATTTCACATTCACGCGTACCACCCCATGTCGTCACTGATCACTTAACTGTGGAAATTAAAAGTGATGTGTGCACATGGGTGTCACGCACTTGCCGAAGCCCGTGCATAGGGCACATAATGGGAGCTACGCAGATTCTGTCTGGATGGAAATAATCAGTATTGAGAATATATATCGGGTATTAAATGAGTGGTAAGTATTTTCTAATAAAAATATGTTTTTCTTTGAAAAATTTCATTTTAGCTCTACTGGCTAAAATCAGCCAAGCTTATGTCATGGTGCATTGTCCGTCTTTCCATGCATTACCTTTTTGCTTATTGCTTCTCAACTTTAACCATTGGGTCAATTTTGATGAAAACTCTCCATTTCCTCTCCCATAATCTTTCAAAACTCTTGGATTCATATAGAATTCTTTGTTGTCATGGATTTTTCTGAGCTATTCTGATCACTCTGTGTCCGTCGTCGTCCGTCGTTAACTTTTAGCTTTAAACATCATCTCCTCCTGAACCGCAAGAACAATTTCCACCAAACATCACAGGAATGTTCCTTTGGTGGTCCTCTTTCAAAATTGTTCAAAGATTTAAATTCCATTGAGAACTTTGGTTGCTGCGGCATCAGAAAGGGGACAAAATGTCCAAACTTTAAAAATCTTTTCCTCCGAATCTGCCTGTCAGATTCAAATATAATTTGGTAGAAATGTTCCTTGGGTGACCCTCTATAAAAATTGTTCAAGCCATACTGATTGGTCGAAAAACATGGCAGTCAGACGGCATCAGAAAAGGGGCAAAATGACAAAATTTGAAAATTCCATTTTTATGAAAGTGTTTGTCTGATTTTAAGAAAATATAATACGAATCTTACTGTTATGATCCTCTATTTAATTTGTTTAAGCCGTTTTGATTGGTTACACAATCATATCAACCAGGCGTCATCACAAAAGGGGTAAATTGAACTTTTAGCTACAAATGACAACCAACTCCTACCATTCCAATAGACCAATTTCCACAAAACATCACAGGAATGTTCCTTTGGTGGTCCTCTTTCAAAATTGCTCAAAGATTTAAATTCCATTGAGAACTTTGGTTGCTGCGGCATCAGAAAGTGAGAAAAATACCAAAATTTTAAAATCCTTTTCCTCCATAATCTGCTTGTGCGATTGCAAGATAATTTAGTAGAAATGTTCCTTAAGTGACACTCTAAATAAATTTTTCAAGCCATACTGATTGGTCAAAAAACATGGCAGTCAGACGGCATCAGAAAAGGGGCAAAATGACAAAATGACAAAATTCCATTTTTAGCTCTACTGGCCAAAGGCCAGAAGGGCTTATGTCGTGGCGATGTGTCCGTCGTCCGTGCGTGCGTGCGTCCGTAAACAATTTCTTGTTAACACGATAGTCTTCACTTTTGATTGTATCTCAACCAAACTTATACAGTAGTTAGATATCCATGAGAGCTCGGTTCCTTTCGAAAACCAGCCAGATCCGTCCATGCATGACTGGATTATGGCCCTTGAAATGGTCAAAATTGCTATAAAAGACCTTGTTAACACGATACAGTCTTCACTTTTAATTGTATCTCAACCAAACTTATACAGTAGTTAGATATTCATGAGAGCTCGGTTCCTTTCGAAAACCATCCAGATCCGCCTATGCAAGACTGGATTATGGCCCTTGAAATGGTCAAAATTGCTATAAAACAGCTTGTTAACACGATACAGTCTTCACTTTTGATTGTATCTCAACTAAACTTATACAGTAATTAGATATCTATGAGAGCTCGGTTCCTTTTGAAAACCAGTCAGATCCGCCCATGCAAGACTGGATTATGGCCCTTGAAATGGTCAAAATTGCTATAAAAGAGCTTGTTAACACGATACAGTCTTCACGTTTGATTGTATCTCAACCAAACTTATACAGTAGTTAGATATCCATGAGAGCTCGGTTCCTTTCGAAAACCAGCCAGATCCGCCCATGCATGACTGGATTATGGCCCTTGAAATGGTCAAAATTGCTATAAAAGAACTTTTTAACACGATACAGTCTTCACTTTTGATTGTATCTCAACCAAACTTATACAGTAGTAAGATATCCATGAGAGCTCGGTTCCTTTCCTAAACCAGCCAGATCCGCCCATGCAAGACTGGATTATGGCCCTTGAAATTGTCCAAATTGCTATAATTGAGCATGTGAACACAATAGAGGCTCCATTTACTATCTGATCTTCACCAAACTTAGATTGTAGTTAAATATTGATGAGAGCTTGGTTCCTTTTGAAAACCAGCTAGATCCGCCCATTACTGGATTAAGGCCCATGAAATTGTAAAAATTGCTATAATACAGCTAGAGCCTCCATTTACTATCCGATCTTCACCATACATACATGCTCTGGATTGAAAATGACCAAAGAACCATACCAGTAGAGCATAGGCCCTCATGGGCCTCTTGTTATGAAAGTGTTTGTCTGATTTTAAGAAAATATAATACGAATCTTACTGTTATGATCCTCTATTTAATTTGTTTAAGCCGTTTTGATTGGTTACACAATCATATCAACCAGGCGTCATCACAAAAGGGGTAAATTGAACTTTTAGCTACAAATGACAACCAACTCCTACCATTCCAATAGACCAATTTCCACAAAACATCACAGGAATGTTCCTTTGGTGGTCCTCTTTCAAAATTGCTCAAAGATTTAAATTCAATTGAGAACTTTGGTTGCTGCGGCATCAGAAAGTGAGAAAAATACCAAAATTTTAAAATCCTTTTCCTCCATAATCTGCTTGTGCGATTGCAAGATAATTTGGTAGAAATGTTCCTTAAGTGACACTCTAAATAAACTGTTGAAGCCATATTGATTTCGTTGAAAAACAGGGCAGCAAGGCGGCATCAGGAAAGGTGCAAAATGACAAAAACTTTTTAATTCCATTCTTATTAAAGTTCTTGTTAGATTTCAAGATATAAATGGCCTTTACTGATAAGCTGTTTCTTGAGAAGTGTCCACTCCTTGCAGTTTCATTTGCACTCCTTGATCAAATTTTCCCAGATATTTGCATTTAAATATTTGCTACTAATTTACTATCAATTAGGTGATCGATTTAGGGCCATCTTGACCCTCTTGTTTAATCTTCTCCTCTGATCTTCAAATTATTTTTGGAAAGGTTCCTTGGATGACCCAGGTGAGAAATTTATGCTCTTCCTTGCTTTTTATTTCCTAGCAAAACAACAGGATAAATATGTGGGATGTCACAAAACAAGCACGATGATGAGAGTTTTATCAATTTTGCAGGAAAGGTGTTTTTGTGAGAAAACAATTTATACTTAGTTGGAGATAAAGATGAGTTAACTGGTTATAACTCAGTTTAACCTGCTCTCACATACAGACACTTTCTGACGCATCTGCAGCAGATGACTTTTGCAAACACTGTGACAAAAGGAGGAATTGTTCAAAACTAGCAATTTCTCCTTATGCCACAATGTTTACAACTCGATTCAATAATTTTTCTTTTATTTAAAGAAATTTTATCTTTTTTTTTGCCTAGATGATTTTAAAGGCGTCTGCTACAGTTTTGTTG
This sequence comes from Serripes groenlandicus, assembly GCA_031761405.1. NCBI lineage: Eukaryota > Metazoa > Mollusca > Bivalvia > Cardiida > Cardiidae > Serripes > Serripes groenlandicus. The sequence continues at coordinate 26,120,817 of JASEVX010000002.1, forward strand.
TATGTCGGAAAGGGTTAACCCTACAGAATTTGTTGAGTGCCCACACCACAGAGTTTGGAGGTCAAATAAAGACATCAGGTCGTCATCCTCGGTACCTAGGATTTTCACAAAGTATATGATACCCTGGGCAAAATGACTAGTAAAACTTTGTAAAGCATGCACCGCGATTTCCTCCGTAACTACACTGTAATTTTCGTATCGCATGAGGTTTGTGTCATGCGGCCAATCAAACGGATGCATTTCACCTCATAAATTATTCATGAGTACGAAAATTTTAAAGCCAATTTGCCCAGGGTATCATATATTTTATGAATAGCCTGGGTACCGAGGATGTCAGGTCGTGTATCACCTGTAAAGTTGATATATTAATATTTATTGTTTAATACCAATACAAATAAATACATGTATAATGTAGTACACATAAAACAGAAACAAATGAAACATACATGTGTACCGTAATAAGGCACCACTTACAAAATTTCCCTTGCTTGGCTCTTAAAACAGGTTTGACTGTACTTACACTTTCTGATCTTCTTCTCGAGTTTCCAATCTTTCGCTTCAAATACTCCAAACTCTCCTGTCCAGGCTTGCTCACCTTCCCCAACCCATGCCTCATCCTCCATCTTGTATAATTCTGGTCACTCTACAATAAGTGTCTACTCTCTCTCTCTCTTTATCTGGTTAAGTTTCAGTGAGCCCTGAAATAAAGGGGGATAAACCTTGTATTGGTGATAACATGGCTTGTGTGCTGAAATAAGGGGATATAAAGAGAAAGTTGATGCAAGGCATCAATGTCGCCGGAAAAGACTGCATTGATTTATTTTTTAACACACATGCATTCTAATTCCAGGATTTTTGAAATTCCATATAGATATATAAATTTCAGGATTTTGGATGTTTTGTATTTGTCAATAAAACCACAACAAATACATTTTGGGTTTTAAATCTACATGCAATAAAAAGCTATTAAACCGTTTCCATGTCTGAAGCAACAATGAAAACCTTTAAACGCTTAAAACATTGAGAAAACGGTTAAATTGCTGAAGACATTGAACTTCCTCCTTTTTAATAATAATTATAATAAATATTTCACAGATGTTAAAATTTATCCTCATATGTTTAAAAAGTAGACCACACTTGAAACAACATATCAGCTAAATTGTTTATCTAAATCGTTGATGCATACAATATATGTTTGGCACAAGAGAAATGCCAGTTGCGGGTCCCATTACTATTTAATAGGTGGTGGCATGTATGAAATTAATTGGGTGCGAAAGAGCAGATTTTCTTTATTTCTAAATCTATTGTTTATCAGAGTTTGTTCTTCTCTTAATTTGTTTCAAACCAAATAAACATTTAATATCACATATATTTAATCATTTAAGTGTGTAATACTAGCTATCTATCTTTCGAAATGTTGACCTCGTGTCAAGATCGAGTCGTAGTGACATCGAAGAAAGTGAATAAAAAATCAGGCAAAGCTTGAGTGCATGTTTTATTCCACTGCATTCGAGAGAAAAAAAGCATTTCTATATTATCTTTCTTTCTCCTACATTGGACCCATGCACTTGTTTCGTGACGTTTAGGAAATCAATTTTTCGTGCGACATTTTTTGTCTGCATTATAACAAGTCACTTTTCTAAGTTTACATTTCACTTCCGGTTACTTTGCTTTACATTTTGGCAATATGAAACTAAGTCACGAACTGAGGAAAAGGCGTTTCGACGTTCACGACCTATAAACAGGCTTATATTTGAGACATATTTTCACAAAATATTTCTTATTTTTGTTTCTGTTACCAGTTTATGTTAATACTTATCTATTAAAAGGAGAATTCAACGTGATTTTCATATCGATAGTCTGCTGCAAGCAGGTGCGCGTATGTAAAAAAATCTTCGTAAATAAAACAAAAAAACATAAATGCGAGTCAAAATAAAGAAACGGCACATACTTAAAACATCGGAATATTTATTTCATTTTAGATGTGTCATAACTTAGTGTTTTTAAACAAACGCAATTGTAATATGTTCAAGACATTAAAAAAAACAAAATTCTAATAATAATTTCTCCTCCCATGTCATTTCCGAAAAGCTATTAAAACTAGAAGTTGCGGGCTTCTGCCCGGCGACTAATTAGTGATGATAAAGGCTACATATTTCAAAAACCTGGTTACTTGTTCTTTAATCCCTACCTGATGTGATACTTTGAGATTTCTTTCAAATCCTTTCAGGAATAGTAGAGGTAAAACTGTTATGGGAAAAGGGGAAATTGATCATATTATTTTCAATTTCATAAGGTTTTTTTAAGAGTCAAAAGTCATCTGTTTTATTAGCTCACCTGTCATATAGTGACAAGGTGAGCTTTTGTAATCGCCCGTCGTCTTTGTGAACACGATAAAGTCTTCATTTATTATCTGATGTTTACCAAACTTATTCCGTAGCTAGATATCCTGAGAGCTTGGTTCCTTTTGAAAATCAGCCAGATCAGTTCATGCATGACGGGATTATAGCCCTTTAAAATTGGCAAAATTGCTTTAATTGACCTTGTGAACAAGTTAAAGTCATCATTTATTATCCGATGTTTACCGAACTTATACAGTAGCTAGATATATATGAGAGCTCGGTTCCTTTTGAAAACCAGATCCGTTCATGCATGACTGAATTATGGCCCTTTAAAAATAATATTCCAATTTACACTGATAGAGTGCAGGTTTTGAAACTCCTGAAGGATGTCTTTTGAAAACATAGTAAAAGGGGAAATTATGGATGATACCACAATGTTTGAACTCTATAATATAACTGTTTCTTATTCGCTAAACATTTCTCTTGTATGTTTTCAAAATAACTCTTCCACTATAATGAATGTTGCTTTGTGTATTCAAATGTTTTCAATGCAGACAATTCAAAATATATTATGTTTTATTGGGGTTTTACGCCGTTTTCAACATTATTTCAGTTATATCACGGCGACAGTTCACTTATTCATGATCCCTGGGTAAACAAACCAGTACTAGGCTAGAAAATGTGCCTTGCCCAAAGGCACTCCACAATGACCGTCGTGCTGCGACTGGGGATCGAATATCAAATCCCCATCGCTAAACCATTTGACCACGGCAGATTCAAAATATATTTTGTAAATGATTAAATGAAATCTTGATTGATTAATACACAGCCTTGTCGCAAGGTTCTGAAAAGAGCTGACTAAAACAGAATGTAGTTTCAACACTTATATAATATTGAAACAAATTTCTTCAATAATACGTCAATTCTTGATCTTTCAGCTAATAGAATATCTTTCATATCATCTGCTTTGAAAGTATCTACATAGATTTAGTAACTTTTATTAAATTGAGATAATGGTTTTGATTGAATTAAAAAGATGAGGAAAGAAGAAATTGCTCACAATTCCTCCTTTTCCAACATAGATAACTGTGTATGCTTAAAGCATACACAGTTATCTGACTTATTGAGAGCAATTTCGTTTTCCCCACATAGTTGGTTGTGAAAGCATACAAGCCTGTCTTTATCAAGGTAAATATTAATTCTACAACAAAAAAATATAAATAAAAGAAAGGGAAGAAAACCAAAGTACAATCATGTTTTAAAGTCAGATTGTCATGCAAAATAAAAAATAAAAACCTTTTCAATTCTTTAAATAAAATAAAAATCCATGTAAAAACACTATTTACACTGTATTGCCTTTTAGCAACAAACATGTACAGATCCGGTGCTATCCCTAGATATACCATATATATCTGTGGTCAAAATGCAGGAGAAAAAAACAATGCTATTATATATTGACATGATAAATGTTGATTACACCATTAAGCATTATTCCCTATCCCTGTACTTCCATCAGCTGACAATGTTATTCCTAACAGTGCATTCCAACTACACATGATAATTGACACACCTGCAACAGACCACTTTTGAAAACATTGTAGCAAAAGGACAAATTTCTACTTTTACCTTATGCTGTGAACTTTGTGTCGTAACAAGTTTTATTTAACTAGTTTTATTTTTCCGATGTTAACTTTTTCCAATCAAGAGAGCTTTGAAATCTAGCCACACCTCTTGTATTTAGTGCAAACAGAAATTCTTTGAAGTCAAGATTTTTCAATAAATGTTATTTTAAAACATTCAAACAAAATTGTCCTACAGTTGAGAAAAAAGTTTTGAGCAATTCATCCTATTTCCATGCTGAAAGCTGTCTAATCCTAAGACTTGTTAAGTTATATGCATGACTTGCAAGATGAAGGGATATTGTTTGGCAAATTTAAGGTGAAGGATTAAAAGAATATGATATCAATTAATTATTAAATGAATACCTATTCTGTGTTTAGACTACTATCCTGATATAAGATCAGTTATTGGTCCACTATTGTTGGATCATTTACTTTGAGAAACATGTACAATTGTCTTTTAGATTTACTTCATACACACTCAAGTGACATTTTTCGTGCTGTCAGAAAATTTCAGGGTAACAATGAATTCCTGTGTCTGTTTTTAAAGATGCTAAAAAGTTTTGACCGGGTTAACCATTTCCCACATACACTAATACTACAGCAGATGACTTTGAAAACATCTAGTCAAAGATAAAGTAACTCTATATATGAAAGAAGATGAATTGAATCAAGTTGAAAATATTGTGGCAAAAGTAGAAATTTTTCATTATGAGCAATTTATCCTTTTGCTACAATGTTTTCAAAAGTTGTCTGCTGCAGAGGCGTCAGCAAGTATCTTTATGTGGGAACATATAGGATAAATTTGAAGCTCTTGCAGAATACTTTTTTTTGTAACAGTGTGGAAAAGGAGAAATTACTCAAAATTATTATTTTCTACTTTTCCAACATTGTTTTTAATTCTATCAAAATGAATCATCCAGCTTCATGTGTATGTTTCAAGTATCATATGAGGTAAAAGTTTTATGGTAATTGTCATCAGCATCCAAAGGATCAGTTTATGTTTCAATAATTTACTGAAGTCTGAAGGTCACACATGTTATCTCTTTAACCATGCAGACTCTTACAGACACATTGTGATGCATGATCTGCAACAGATGACTTAACAAAATAGAAAAAAAATACTAAAAAAAGTTTCAAACTGTATCAAACAATTGTTCTTCTTTCATTTATAGAGATTTTCACTTAGATGAGAGATTTTTAGCTCACCTATGCACGAAGTGCAAGGTGAGCTATTGTGATCACATTTTGTCCGGCGTCCGGCGTCAACATTTGAGCTTGTACTCTACGGGCTACATTTTGCATCCAATCTTCATGAAAGCTTATCAGAACGTTCATCTCTATAAAATCTTGGACAAGTTCGAAACTGGGCCATATGAGGTCAAAAACTAGGTCACTAGGTCGAATTGAAGGGAAATCTTGTTAACACTCTAGAGGCCACATTTTCAACTTGATCATATTGAAACTTTATCAGAATGTTTGTCTTGATGATATGTAGGTCAAGTTCGAACATGGGTCACGTCGGGTCTAAAAGTAGGTCACTAGGTCAAATTGAAGGAAAATCTTGTTAACACTCCAGAGGCCGCAATGTTTGCTTAAGCAGTTTGAAATTTTGTCAGAATGTTTGTCTTAAAAATATCTAGGTCAAGTTCGAATATGGGTTATGCTGGGTCAAAAACTAGGTCACTAGGTCAAATTGAAGGAAAATCTTGTTGACACTTTGGATGCCGCATTTTTAGCTCATCTGAGCTTTGCTCAAGGTGAGTTATTGTGATCGCCTTTTGTCCGGCGTCCGTCGTGTGTCGTCCGTCAACTTCTTCTCCTCAGTAACCAGTGGGTCAATTTGGATGAAACTTCACAGAAAGCATCCTCTCAATGACCTCACCAGAATTCCTTCAAATTTTTGGGATCCATGCAAAATTCTGGTTTCCATGGCAACGAAACGAAAAAAACTTCAAAATTCTTCTTCTCCCAAACTGCTTGGCAGATTTTCAAATAATTTTGTAGAAATGTTCCTTGGATGACCCTCTATCAGATTCCTTCAAGCCGTGTTGATTGGTAGAAAAACATGGCCGCCAGGGGGGGGCGGGGCTATTTTGCCTTATATGGCTATAGTTAAAACTTAAAAAATCTTCTCCTCCGAAAGTGTAAGGCCGATTTTCAAATAATTTTGTAGAAATGTTCCTTGGGTGACCCTCTATCAGATTCCTTCAAGCCATGTTGATTGGTCGAAAAACATGGCCGCCAGGGGGCGCGTGCTATTTTGCCTTATATGGCTATAGTGCAAACTTAAAAAATCTTCTCCACCAGAAGTGTCAGGTCGATTTTCAAATAATTTTGTAGAAATGTTCCTTGGGTGATCCTCTATCAGATTCCTTCAAGCCATGTTGATTGGTCAAAAAACATGGCCGCCAGGGGGCGGGGCTATTTTGCCTTTTATGGCTATAGTGAAAACTTAAAAAATCTTCTCCTCCATAAGTGTCAGGCCGATTTTCAAATAATTTTGTAGAAATGTTCCTTGGGTGACCCTCTATCAGATTCCTTCAAGCAATGTTGATTGGTCGAAAAACATGGCCGCCAGGGGGCGGGGGGGGGCTATTTTGCCTTATATGGCCAAAGTGAAAACTTAAAAAATCTTCAACATCTTCTCCTCAGGAACCAGTGGGTCAATTGGGATGAAACTTCACAGAAAGCATCCTCTCAATGACCTCACCAGAATTCCTTCAAATTTTTGGGATCCATGCAGAATTCTGGTTTCCATGGCAACGAAACGAAAAAAACTTCAAAATTCTTCATCTCCCAAACTGCTTGGCAGATTTTCAAATAATTTTGTAGAAATTTTCCTTGGATGACCCTCTACCAGATTCCTTCAAGCCATGTTGATTGGTCAAAAAACACGGCCGCCAGGGGGGGCGGGTCTATTTTGCCTTATATGGCTATAGTGCAAACTTAAAAAATCTTCTCCTCCAAAAGTGTCTAACCACTTGGCCAATTAGGATGCAACTTCATAGGAAGCATCCTCTCAATGTCCTCTCCTGAATTCCTTCAAATTGTTGAGATCCATGCAAAATAGTGTAAATCTTCTCCTCCGAAAGCGTCTGGCCGATTTCCAAATAATTTTGTAGAAATGTTCCTTGGATGACCCACTTTCAGATTCCTTCAAGCCATGTTGATTGGTCAAAAAACATGGCCGCCAGTGGGCAGGGCTATTTTGCATTATATGGCTATAGTGAAAACTTAAAAATTCTCCTCCTCCAAAAGTATCTGGCCGATTTTCAAATAATTTTGTAGAAATGTTCCTAGGATGACCCTCTATCAGATTCCTTCAAGCCAAGTTGATTGGTCGGAAACTATGGCTGCCAGGGGGGCTTATATAGCTAAAGTGAAAAAAAAAAAAAAATAATCAGGTGAGCGATTCAAGGGCCATCATGGCCCTCTTGTTTGCTTCAGCAGCTTGAAATTTGGTCAGAATGTTTGTCTTAAAGATATCTAGGTTAAGTTCAAATATTCAATATCATATTGGGTCAGAAACTAGGTCACTAGGCCAAATTGAGGGAAAATCTTGTTAACTCTGTAGAAGCCGCATGTTTTGCTTCAGCGGCTTGAAATTTGTTCAGAATGTTGAGCTGAAGGATATCTAGGCCAAGTTCAAATATATGGGTCATGCCGGGTCAAAAACTAGGTCACTAGGCCAAATTGAAGGAAAATTTTGTCAACACTTTGGATGCCGCATGTTTTGCTTCAGCTGCTTGAAAAATGGTCAGAATGTTGAGCTGAATGATATTTAGGCCAAGTTCGAAAATATGGGTCATGCTGGGTCAAAAACTAGGTCACTAGGTCAAATTGAAGGAAAATCTTGTTAACACTTTGGATGCCGCATTTTTTGCTTCAGCATCAAAAACTAGGTCACTATGCCAAATTGAAGAGTAATCTTGTTAACACTCTGGATACTGCATTTTTAATTTCAGCATGATGAAACTTTATCAGAATGTTTTTCTTGATGATATGTAGGCCAATTTCAAATATGGGTCATGCTGGGTCAAAAACTAGGTCACTAGATCAAATTGAAGGAAATTCTTGTGAACACTTTGGATGCCACATTTTTTGCTTCAGCAGCTTGAAATTTGATCAGAATGTTTGTCGGAATTATATCTAGGTCAAGTTCGAATATGGGTCATATTGGATCAGAAACTAGGTCAATAAAGGAAAATATTGTTCAAACTCCGGAGGCCGCATTTTTACTTTGAGCAAGTTGAAACTTTGTCAGAATGTTGTCTTGATGATATCTAGTCCATGTTGGAATATGGGTCATATCAGGTAAAAAAATATAGATCACTAGGCCAAATGAAGGAAAATATTGTTAACACTGTGGAGGTTGCATTCAGAATAATTGTCTTGATGTGTTTTGCAGTACATTGTATAATTAAGGGGAGCGATCCAGGGCCATCATGGCCCTCTTGTTAAAGTTGTCTGCTACATAAGTGTTGTATGTAGGAAATGGTTATAAATTCTTCTGTTAGATTTTCTGAATGTTAATGTTTTCTGAGTGATATAGCCATTTGGCTAGCAAAATTTTAAGTCCTTCCCCCAAAACAACAAAACTGCAGCAGACATTTTTGAAAACATCTTGCCAAACATATAAACAATCTCTGTAAATGAAAGCTCAATAATTGAATAGAGTTGTAAGCATTGTTACAAACGTAGAAATTGCTCATCATGAGTAATCTCTTGTTTTGTCAAAATGTTTTCAAAAGTTGTCTGCGGCAAGGGCCTCAAAATGTGTCTGTATGAGGGAAATGGTAAAGATATATTTATGTACAAAGGTGTTAATGATACAATGACTTCTTGTTACTTTTATCTGATAAAAATAATACACACTTGAAAAGACCAAATAACTTGATGCTTTAGTTTGCCACTAGTTAAAACTTTTCTCTATAGGAACTTAACCCTTTCCCACATTTAATAAATTTGCAGCAAGCAACTTAGAAAACATCTTTACCACAAATGTTTTCCCCATAAAACACAAACTTTTACCACCGCCTGTCTACACTGATAAAAACATATCTCTTCTCTTTGTCAATGCACAAACTGTATCATTTTGAAACTCAGCAACTTGTTAATTATATCCCCTTCGAAGAAGGGGTATATAGGAGTGACTGTGTTGGTCGGTCGGAAGCCATATTTTTATTTTTAGTTTTGTGGCCCTTTTACTTATTAAGTTATGGTGTAGGTCAAGTTGCTGTTTAGGGGGTATTTATCAACTTCAGTGATAGTTCTAGTTTTAAACAATTCACACGTCAAGGTAAAGTCGGTATTTAGATGAGGTCGCCTGATCGAGGTTGCCTTTTTATAAAAAAAAATAATAAGAGGAATCTGATTGGATGTTATGCCCAGTACTGCATCCAATCTGAAACAATATCCCATGTGTGATGTTAGGGCATAGGGGAGTCAACTACTGTGGGTGTCCAACAATGATAAATATCATATTAGTTTGATATAATAAGAGTCAAAACCCAGAATGTGAAACTGCTCGTGGAATGGTCAGTGTGATTGTAATCCAATCCAGGGAATTCTGACACATTTTACATATCACAGGTCTAGTTTAGGTGGAGTTTAGTATAAATAGGCCGTCTCTCTTTTAAATATCTAATTGTTAGAATTGGTGATCAAAACATGAAATATGCCTTTTGTTCTGTTGATTACGCCTAATATACACTTAGCAGAATTTCAACAAATTGATTGGACTAATTATTTAATCCTTTTCCACATACAGCAAATCATTGTAAATTAATGTAAAATTATTTTGATGACAGTTCAAAACATTTTGGCAAAAGGAGAAATTGCTTGTTATCGAATTAAACTTTCTCCGACAGCCACAATGTTTTAAAACATTGTTTGCTACAGTAGCTTAGAAATGTGTCTGCATGTGGTCAAGGGTGAACTTCATTGATTCAACAAAAAAGGGTTTAAAAGAAAATCTACCTTTTTTCCCATAAATAAAGACAAACACAAAACTCCTAATGACAAGTAAAAATATTCCTTTCATGAGAGTTGCACAAAGTGGATAAGTAGGTAATTGTTACTAACCCTTTCTTTGTAGATCTGTTATGGTGCAGTTTCAATATAAAACATCATACTTTCAATGTTCATTGTGGGAGAAAAGAAGTCAATGTTCATTAAATAAGAGTTTACAAGGTGCTTTGATATCCTTAAACCACAAACATCTAGGGGTGGTTCATTATGTGAGTAAAGTACAATCATTATTGTAGGATAGAGTAGAAAACATTGCAGGAAATTGAACAAGAGAAATTGCTCATGATGTGTAATTTCTTTCTTTACCACTGGTTCAAAAGTCGTCTGCTGCAGTTGTGTCATCACACATCTGCATGTGGGAAAGTGTTAAACCTTTCTTTAATAGAGAAAACTTAAATTAAAGTAAATGAAAAACAAAAATTGCTTGTTTTAATCAATAGGAACATCAGAAGCTCAATACATTGTATTTCTATCCTAAAAAAATTGTTTTAACTCTGTATTTAAATTCTTGTGTGATCTAACTTGATAAGGTAACATACAGGAATGATGTCGGAACCCTCGGTGCTGTAGTGGTAGAGCATCCACCTCGGTTGTGGGAGGTCACTGGTTTGATCCCCTGGCCGGGTCATACCTAATACTTTCAAAATGGTAGCAATGGCTGCTCTTCTGGGTTCTCAGGGTTGCAAGGTTAGCATTACGACTGACTGGCTAGTGTCAGGATAAATAGAACAATAGTCCTGGTAACTTAACTAGGAGACACTGTGATATGACTCAATAATTGTTGAAAGCTGCGTAAAACCTCAAACAATCAATTATCTGTCGATCAAGCTCTTACTGAACTGGCAGACGACATGTGTTTCCTTGAAATACCCTTGTTTAAAAGGTTTAACATATATGACTCTAAAATTACCTTATGAAGTGCTGTTTTGCTGATAAAACTATGAAAATACAGAAAACACCCTGCAAAGGTAGACTATAATCATGATGACTAATTTCTCCCTTATCAACAGTATATTGTTTATATACGCCTGTTTTGAAAAAACGGGCCGTATTATAGTTTTACCTGTGGCGTATGGAACTTTAGAAGCCTTTGTCCAATCATCACCAAATTTAGTCAGATTGTGTATTGGCATAATATCTTGGACAAGTTTGATAACTAGCCATATCATTTTAGTCACTAGAGTTATCACCCTTTAATTACAGAAATAACCTAAAAATGGTCTTGTCAGCCCAAACACTTTAGAAGCCTTTGTCCAATCATCACTAAATTTGGTCAGAATGTGTATTGGCATAATATCTTGGACAAGTTCGATGACAAGCCATATCGCTTTAGTCTATCGAGAGTTATCGTCCTTTAATTATAGAAATAACCTAACATTGGTCTTGTCTGCTTAATAACTTTCGAAGCCTTTGTCCAATCACCATCAAATTTGTCAAAATGTGTATTGGCATAATATCTTGGACAAGTTCGATAACCAGCCATATCGCTGTCGTCACTCAAGAGTTATTGCCCTTTAATTATAGAAATTACCTCAAATCGGTATTGTCTGATCAATAACTTTTGAAGCCTTTATCCAATCATCACCAAATTTAGTCAGAATTTGTATGGGCATAATTTCTCGGAAAAGTTCTATAAACAGCTATATTGCTCGAGTCACTCTAGAGTTATCGCCCTTTAGTGACAGAAATTACCTAAAATCAGTCTTGTCCGCTCAATAACTTAAGAAGCCCATGTCCAATCACCACATTGGCATTATATCTCGTACAAGTTTGATTACCAGCAATATCGCTTCAGTCATTCGAGAGTTATTGCCTTTTAATTATAGAAATTACCTCAAATTGGTCTTGTCCGATCAATAACTTTTAAAGCCTTTATCCAATCATCACCAAATTTAGTCAGAATGTGTATGGGCATAATATTTCGGAAAAGTGCTATAATCAGCCATATCACTCGAGTCATTTTATTTGATCATCACTAAATTTAGACAATATGTTGATGGGCAGAATATATTGGTCAGGTTTGATAACTAACCATGTTATCTTAGTCACTCCACACTTATGTCCCTCGAAATGGCCAAAATGTTATTAACGGTGTCCACTCTCTAAATTTGCCTGATGTACAACCAATTATCACTATACTTGGTCTCAAAAAAACAGGACAAGCGTATTTTGTGACAGTTGGCGCTCTTGTTAAAGTTGACTTTAGAGGAATAGGATCAAATTTAGACTGCACAGGCATGATCACCATTAACAAATCAATACATAACTATTCATTCATACAACTTACAAATTAAACACATGTTTTGGAAATTGAAACTGAAGATTTGCTTAACTTTTTCCCACATACAGCAAAATATGCAGCAGACGACTCTTAAATTAGTTAGGATCAAAATATCAAAATTCTCTATAAATGAAAGTATACTTGTTTAATAGAATTGAGAATTGAAAACATTGTGGCAAAAGAACAAATTGCTCATCATGGTGAACATTTGTGCCAAGTATAATCTTTTTTTTTTTTTTTTTTTTTTTTTTTTTTTAAATCAAATCATGAGGATAAATGTACTGAAATTACTACAATCATTTTCTAACATCAACCTTTCTTTCAACAAGTTCAAAACAATGTGTATAGCTCAACTAAATGATGAATACATGTATGTATATTTCTTCTCCATGTGTCTTTATTCCATTGGTACCCGTGTTTTTCATTCAAAAGTATGTCTACAAGAGAAAGTTGATGCAACGCATCAATGTCGCCGGAAATCCATACTGCAGTTATGCATAACACTAACATTATAGTAGTTGAATAAACAGTTTTCAACTGAGGGGCATATTGGAACATCAGGGGTGGGGTCAAGTGAAAATGTTTCATAACTTGCATTGTTTTGTCAACGAAGTGAATGATAATTGAAGCCTTTCATTGTTTATGACCAATCTCCATTCCAAAGTAGGTTGACCATACACACAACCAACTAATTATTGATCATAAACAGTAATAGAAATGAGTAATCTTGCCAATCATTAGTCTTAGTATGTATACAGTGCTTTCATTAAGGAATAATTATAAGATTTGTGAATTACACATACACTTTTCAAGATGTTTGTCAGAATATTTGAATTTTATTATTTTTCAATAAAACCACAAAACAGACAATTTAGGATTTGCATGCAATAGCACGTCATTTTACCTTTCCTCTATTAAAGTCAACAGTGAACACCTTTGCAGCAATCTACTTTTAAAACAATGAGATAAGGGTTAAATCGCTGAAGACATGAGTTTTCTCAAAATGATATTAGCTTGGCATCCTAATTATATCATACTTTAACAAATGTTGAAATGTAGTCCAATATTTATAAATTAGACCACCTTCGAAATATAATATCAACTAAACAGTTAAATCTCATTGAAATTGTTGTATAATTTAAACTTAATTTCGAACATAAACTGAGCCCTACAACATGTTAATTTATTTTAATTCTTTCCTTCCTTTTTTATAATGAAAATAACAAACTACTCATGTTTTAAAATTATAGTATGATGAGCGCCCTTGTGTCAATGATGCATAACAATATGCAGATCGGAAGCAATATGCCTTTAGGGAATTAAATGACACATTTAAAATTGTCAAGGACGAAATAATTTTGTACGAAAGACAAGATTCTTTCTTATTCGCAGAGATGTCGTTCTTGAAACTGTCTTTATAGGCAGAGAGTGTTCGTTCAAAAGAATTTTTCTATTAAAACCAGTTTAATCTCGGTTTGTTCTTTTCTTCATTTGTTTCGAACCAAATAAACATTTTAAATCACCTATGATTTACTATTTGTAAGTGAGTGTAAAGAGCGGCTCTCTGCAAAGGAGATTGATCTACGCAGTTGGTATGTAAACAAATAATTAGACTGTGCGACGTAAAGGTTTGTAGTTATCGCCTTTTGATAACATGTAGTATATAGTGTAAAATAAAGTATTTCAGTCTAGCTAATAGGGACTGTTTTGTCTTCGTAAATAAAACAAAAAAGCATAAATGCGAGTCAAAATAAAGAAACTGAAAATACCTAAAACATCGGAATATTGATTTCATTTTAGATGTGTCATTACTTAGTGTTTTTAAACAAACACAATTGTAATATGTTCAAGACATCTAAATGTGTTTCTTTCTAATAATAATCCCCCCTCCCATGTCATTTCCGAAAACCTATTAAAAATAGAAGTCACAGGCTTCTGCCCGGCGACTAATAAATTAAAATGTTGTTAATATTTTTATTTTCTTGGACGTAATATGACATAACAGACAACTTGCGTGATTTTCTAGTTAACCACAGTTAAACATTTCTAAATATCAAAGGACAGATTTGAAAACATGCCAAAATAATACTTAAATGCTAATATACAGTTGAAAATAATCTGTTTAATAGAAAACATTCTCAAAATGAGTCTTTTTAATTATTTTCCTATATTAAATATTGAAAGTATTGTACATGTATCCCTGCATAGTTATCTAAATTCCGTTCTATTGTGAACATTTCTACTGTTAAATTCATGGCGCTGAAAATCTCCCCCTTCAAACCCCAATCCCCCACTTTGAGATTATGAAACTCCCCCTTGAGGATGAGAAAAGGTTGGTAAGCATGAAGTATACTTTTTTTTTTTTCTAAAATGTTTTCTACTGACATGTGTTGCAGATGTGCCTGATGTCATCGGTTTCTGTAAAAGGATTATCATTTAAAATAAAAAGTTATTTGTACCTTAAATACAATAACGCTTATATATTCATCCGATTTTCATCACTTCAATGTGTCCACTAGAACTTAAAATCTCATTAGCTTTAAGAAAAAGACATCTGCTCTTACCTTTAACCCTTTACCATATACAACAAATCTGCAGAAGAAGACTTGAAAAACATACCCTAATTTTTTCTGAAACTCACTTTAAATGAAAGTGCAATAATTGAATAGAGCTGAAAACATGGTGACTGGGAAAGGTTAAACAGAACTATACTTCACTGAAGATCAAAGTTTAGAAAAGGGCAATACTTGTTCTGTGTCCATAGTTTAGTAGTTTCTATTGTAGTAGTTTGAAATGGAAAAAAAACTTTCAAAAGTTTAGAAAAGGGCAATACTTGCGAACTAATCCTGTTATTTCTTGTGCTCCTCAGAGCTATAAAGAGCCCTTTATGGGCGTGAATATTTAAATGTGGTGTACAGGGTGTAATAAAATAATATTCTCATAAGTTAACTAAGCCCTGTACCTCATGTGCAATTTTATTACTCTTCCATAAGTAATTGCCCTGAATTAAAAAAAAAAAAAGATTTCTTTGCAAGTGAAAGATTTATCATAAAACATTGAAGGATTAGAGTTTTCGCGAATTGAATATCACCTTTCCAGCGATGTATCTCAAAGTTTGATACTCTAAATGCTGATTCATCAAATATTGGTTTTACAGGTAAAAGGGTATCAGGTACATCAACTTCAATATTCTTTAAAGAAGATAGAAAATGTGTCAACCTAAATAAAGTCCCCACTTTCCCACATGCAACAAATCTGCAGCGGACAAATTTGAGATTAGCTAAATAAAAGGATGGAATATCTCTATAAATGAAAGTTTTATTACTGAAAGAAGTTGAGCAATTTTTCCTTTTGCCACATTGTCTTCAAAAGTCATCTTTTGCAGATGTGTCGGAATGCGTCTGTATGTGGGAATTGTGTCTTTATAAGGTCCTTATAGTGTTTATAACAGAAGTACACCTGTAATTGTGTCCTGCATGTATGTGTCTCTTGGATGAAAACTTGAACTGTAGCCCAACAGTTCAGATGTTCTTTCATAATTTAGAGAAAAGAAATGGTAATCTAACTTTTTATAAAAGAAGGGTGCTTAATTGACATGATTTCTAATAAAAGACAGATGAGTAACATTTCTCTCTTCTGATCCTTTGGGTTAAACTGAAAGTGTCCTCTGTCATTTATTCGTTTTTAGCTCCACTGGCTGAAAGCCAGTCGAGCTTATGTCATGGCGAATTGTCCGTCGTGCGTCCGTGCGTGCGTGCGTAAACTTTTCCTTTAAACGACTTCTTCTCCCTAACCACTTGGCCAATTTGGTTGAAACTTCATGGGAAGCATCCTCTCAATGTCCTCTACTAAATTCCTTCAATTTTTTTTTATCCATTCGAAATTCTGGTTTCCATGGCAACCGAAAGAAAAAAATAGTGAGAACTTAAAAAATCTTCTTCTCCAAAAGTGTCAGGCCGATTTTCAAATAATTTTGTAGAAATGTTCCTTGGGTGACTCTTTATTAGATTCCTTCAAGAAATGTCGATTGGTTGAAAAACATGGCCGCCAGGGGGGCGGGGCTATTTTGCCTTATATTGCAATAGTGAAAACTTAAAAAATCTTCTTCTCCGAAAGTGTTCAGCTGATTTTTAAATAATTTTGTAGAAATGTTCCTTGGGTGACCCTTTATCAGATTCCTTCAAAAAATGTTGATTCGGCGAAAAACATGGCCGCCAAGGGGGCGGGGCTATTTTGCCTTATATAGCTATAGTGAAAACTTAAAAAATCTTCTTCTCCAAAAGTGTTCAGCCGATTTTCAAATAATTTTGTAGAAATGTTTATTGGGTGACCCTCTATCAGATTCCTTCAAGCCATGTTGATTGGTCGAAAAACATGGCCGCCAGAGGGCGGGGCTATTTTGCCTTATATGACCATAGTGAAAATTAACTTAGAAAATCTTCTTCTCCGAAAGTGTTCAGCCGATTTTCAAATAATTTTGTAGAAATATTCATTGGGTGACCCTCTATCAGATTCCTTCAAGCCATGTTGATTGGTCGAAAAACATGGCAGCCAGAGGTACGGGGCTATTTTGCCTTATTAGTCGCCGGGCAGAAGCCCGCGACTTCTATTTTTAATAGCTTTTCGGAAATCACATGGGAGGGCGGCTTATTATTAGAAAGAAACAAATCTAGATGATTTGAACATATTACAATTGTGGTTGTTTACGAACACTAATAAATGACACATCTAAAATGAAATAAATATTCCGATTTTTTAATGTTTGCAGTTTTTTTTATTTCACTCGCATTTAAGTTTTTTGTCTTATTTACGAAGACAAAAGTGGTCCCTTCAAGACGTGAACCAACACCCCCTAATGCAGACTCTTATGTGTCATCATTGAGGTCAATTTCGGATTCTCCTTTTAATAGCAATTTTAACTTACTAAATGTTGTTTTCATGTTAAAAGAGATGTCTTGATTTGTGTAGAATTCATTTAATAATGTTAATCCATGAATATCTAAAGTAGGAACTGTTTCTAAGCTAAATATAGACCCTATTCTGTTGTGTAGGTTCGTGACCTTTAACATCGATTTTCGCGCATGCGCATTTCGATATGAAAAAGCGAGTGATATTATTTTATTTTAGACAAGTACAAGACGAATGTTTGACGCAAAGCGTCAAAGAGAAGCCGCAATATTTCGTTGTACATGTAGAAATAAGAAAAAAGAACATTTTTAAATCCACAAACAATAGAACAATTTAAACTGTAGACGGTAATGCTGATATATTTCTCCTTTTGAAGACTTTTGTTTTCTTCAAATTACCTCCCTTTAAAGCAATACCAGGATATTTACCTTGTGATTCGAATAAGATTGACAAACATTGAAATTATATGAATGAATACTATTATTTAAATAAGTAACAACAGCAAAATTAAATTTAAGCCAAGATAAATGTGTACACATTTCGTTAATTTTTTATAGATACCCTAATGTAGGTATGAATATAAAATTTATAAGTAAATGTTTTCATTTCAACGTTCCTAATGTTTGAATAGACTAAGGAAAGTCAAGAATACATAAATAAATCAATGCAGTCTTTTCCGGCGACATTGATGCCTTGCATCAACTTTCTCTTGTATGACCATAGTGAAAACTTAAAAAATCTTCTCCTCCGAAAGTGTTTGGCTGATATTCAAATAATTTTGTAGAAATGTTCCTAGGCTTACCCTCTATCAGATTCCTTCAAGCCATGTTGATTGGTCGAAAAATATGGCCACCAGGGGGGCGGGGCTTTTTCGCCTTATATGGCTATAGTGAAAACTTAAAAAATCTTCTCCTCCGAAAGTGTCGGGCCGATTTTCAAATAATTTTGTAGAAATGTTCCTTAAGTGACACTCTACAAGATTCCTTTAAGCCATGGTGGTTGGTAAAAAAATAGCCACCAGGGGGCAGGGCTGTTTGGAGATTTTATTTTTGCCTTATGGCCGTGGAGCGATACTGGCCCTCTTGGGCCTCTTGTTTATGACGCCTGCCTTTTACCTGATATGCCGTGTAAAGAGTCGGCTGCTTCAAAGTAGATATTAATACTTGTATCTAGAAAACTGGTAGTATAACCCTTCACACACAGTACAAAATTGCAAGCGACTTTGTTTGTCACACAATGTTTTCAAAAGTTCTCTGCTACAGATGCGTCAATATGTGTGGGAAAGGGATAATTATGAACCATCTGGTTTTAAACTTTGAGAAATAGTTTAGTATAACCTATTTCCCCCTTTTCCATGATGTTTTTAAATTCCCTCGCTTGCAGAGGTATCAAAAGTATCAGAAAAAATGTGGGACTAATGATACCTGAGTATTTCAAGCAAATAAAGTTAAATGGGATAAATGCCTGAGTGTTGTTCAACTCTCTAGCCCTTTCCCACTTACAGTCACTTTATGACATCTCTGCAGCAGACAACTTTTGAAAACATTGTTGCAAAAGGAAATATTGTTTATACTGAGCAATTTATCCTTTTTGCACAATGTTTTCATCTCTAAGTCAAGTATTAAACTTTCATTCAAACAGATTTTCCATGTTTTTGCCTTGAGTTACTTTGAAAGTCATCTGCTGCAGTTTTATTGTATGTGGGAAAGGTTGGTTAAAATGTTTAACTATAAATTTAATCCCCAATTTTTTTTATTTGAATGTCCTTTTCAAAAGGTTTATGATAACTTTTTTCTCATGTTTAAATTTCGGATTAGAGATGAAATGAGCTGTAATGTTCGACAGTAATTCTTGTCCTTGCAAACAATGCAGACACTGGTGAGCCTGTCCAGAGCCTGAACCCTTTCCCACATTCACCGAGTCTGTAGCAGACGACTTTTAAAACATGGAGGCAAAAGTATGGAAAATCTATATAAGTGAAAGTGTAATTACTGAAAGAAGTTGTTTTGAGCAATTTCTCCTTTTAGCACATTATTTTCAAATTTAGTCTGCTCCAGAGGTATCAGAAAGTGTCTGTTTGTGGCCTACCTGTCCTACCTGTCTGCCTACAATGTAATAGTCACATCAATGTAACTTGTGGTCTGCCTACAATGTAATAGTCACATCAATGTAACTTGTGGCCTACCTGTCCACCTACAATGTAATAGTCACATCAATGTAACTTATGGCCTACCTGTCCACCTACAATGTAATAGTCACATCAATGTAACTTGTGGCCTACGTGTCCGCCTACAATGTAATACTCACATCAATGTAACTTGTGGCCTACCTGTCCAACTACAATGTAATACTCACATCAATGTAACTTGTGGCCTACCTGTCCGCCTACAATGTAATAGTCACATCAATGTAACTTGTGGCCTTCCTGTCCACCTTCAATGTAATAGTTGTAATAGTCACATCAATGTAACGTGTGGCCTACCTGTCCGCCTACAATGTAATAGTCACATCAATGTAACTTGTGGCCTACCTGTCCACCTACAATGTAATAGTCATGTCAATGTAACTTGTGGCCTACCTGTCCACCTACAATGTAATAGTCACATCAATGTAACTTGTGGCCTACCTGTCTGCCTTCAATGTAATAGTCACATCAATGTAACTTGTGGCCTACCTGTCCACCTACAATGTAATAGTCACATCAATGTAACGTGTGGCCTACCTGTCCACCTACAATATAATAGTCACATCAATGTAACTTGTGGCCTACCTGTCCACCTACAATGTAATAGTCACATCAATGTAACTTGTGCCTACCTGTCCGCCTACAATGTAATAGTCACATCAATGTAACTTGTGGCCTACCTGTCCACCTACAATGTAATAGTCACATCAATGTAACTTATGGCCTACCTGTCCACTGTCTGCCTACAATGTAATAGTCACATCAATGTAACTTGTGGCCTTCCTGTCCGCCTACAATGTAATAGTCACATCAATGTAACTTGTGGCCTACCTGTCCGCCTACAATGTAATAGTCACATCAATGTAACTTGTGGCCTTCCTGTCCGCCTACAATGTAATAGTCACATCAATGTAACTTGTGGCCTACCTGTCCGCCTACAATGTAATAGTCACATCAATGTAACGTGTGGCCTACCTGTCCGCCTACAATGTAACTTGTGGCCTACATGTCCGCCTACAATGTAATAGTCACATCAATGTAACTTGTGACCTACCTGTCCGCCTACAATGTAATAGTCACATCAATGTAACTTGTGGCCTACCTGTCCGCCTACAATGTAATAGTCACATCAATGTAACTTGTGGCCTACCTGTCCGCCTACAATGTAATAGTCACATCAATGTAACTTGTGGCCTACCTGTCCGCCTACAATGTAATAGTCACATCAATGTAACTTGTGGCCTACCTGTCCGCCTACAATGTAATAGTCACATCAATGTAACTTGTGGCCTACGTGTCCGCCTACAATGTAATAGTCACATCAATGTAACTTCAGCAGCAGATTATAGGCATGTCCCCCTTTTGTTGTATATAAGTTTGTGATATCAAAGCAAAGACATTAAAAATTGTAGTAATGGCTGCCCTCCTTGGTGCTCAGGGTTGCGGGGTTAGCGTTACATCTGATTGTCTGGTGTCTGGATAAGTGGACCAGTTGTAATGGTAACTTACCAAGGAAACACTGTGATATAACTGAAAGGTTGTCGAAAGAAGCGTTAAACACCAATCAATCAATCAATTAGAACAAAGCTGTTAAAAGAATCCTTATCAACCCAACGCAGCTTAACCCTTTCCCACATACAAACACTTTTAAAAGCATTGTAGCAAACAGTTAAATTGCTCATAATCAGCAATTTCTCCATTTGTCACAATGTTTTCAACTCTATTCAATAATTATTCTTACATAAACCAATGTTTTACCATAGTTTTACCCAGATATCTCATACAGATATATCATACAGATATATCATACAGATATCTTGTGGCAAGACAATGGTAAATACTTTAAATAAAGAGCTCAAATATTAAGAATCCAAAGAAGTTTTTACACCTCTTCAGTAGTTGACTCTTAACCGTTTCCCTCTTATTCTGATGCTTCTGCAGCAGACAACTTATTGAAAACATTATGGCAAAAGAAGACATGCTCATAGTTTTCCATAGTTCTGCCTTGATGTTTTCAAGTTGTCTGCTGCTGATTTGATGTATGTGGGAAAGGGTTGAAAGCAATGGTTTGTCCTCTCTATCTTGCCAGGGTGCCAATCCAGACGTTGCTCGTTTGAACCCCAGCTTGGCCAATATTACTTAATGTAATAGTTTGGGGACTATATATAATAGGTTTGGTCAATTCTGTCTGTCAGTCCGTCAGTCTCACCTAAACTTGTCCGGCCCACATCTTAACTATCCATCATAGGATTTTCAAGAAACTTGGCATAAACGTTCACCATGATGAGGCGGCGTGTCACACTCAAGACCCAGGCCTGTACCTCAAATGTCAAGGTCAAATGTTCAAGGTCACACTTAGAGTTCAAATGTCAAAATGAGTACTGTTTGATAGGACTACATTGTCTGGCCCGCTTTTTAACCATCCATCATAGGATTCCCAAGATACTTGGCACAAATGTTCACCATGATGAGGCGGCATGTCGCGCTCAAGACCTAAGGCTGTACCTCAAATGTCAAGCTCACACTTAGAGGTCAGAGGTCAAAGGTCAAAATGAGTACTGTTTGATAGTACTACCTTGTCCGGCTCACATCTTAAACATGCATAATAGGATTCCCAAGTTACTGGGCACAAACATTCACCATGATGATGCGGCATATCGCACTCAAGAATCAGGACTGTACCTCAAATGTCAAGGTCACACTTAGAGGTCAAAGTTCGAAATGAGAAACCATGCATCATAGAATTCCCAAGTTACTGGGCACTCATGTTCACCATGATGAGGTGACATGTTGCGCACAAAAATCGGGCCTGTACTTCAAAGGTCAAGGTCAGACTTACAGGTCGAAATGAGAAATGTTTGATAAGACTGTATCCAAAATGTATGTGATGTCCTCATCTGATAGGGGACTTTTGTTTTGTTTGCGATACGACATTAGCTTGTTTAATTCTTAACCAGATAATGAATGATATGAAAATGTAAGGATAGTCTGATTTGAAAAGCGGAAAGCTCTGACAAATACTGCCGAGCCCATATAGCTCAGTTTGAATCCCAGCTTGACCTACATTCTTTCTGAAATTTGACAAAAGTCACTGTGACAAGCGTCCTTTGTCTTTTACCAATGGGTTAACAGTCTATTGGAAAAGCAGCCAGTTGCTTGAAAAGTCTGTTGTTTGAAGTACTGGTATGAGAAAGCTAGAAAAGTATGAGTAGATCAACTGGCCGCCTGATAGGACTGAAAATTGTTGAAAATGGTGTTAAACCCAAATCAATCAACCAATCAATCAATCTGACAATTATTAATTATTATTTTTTAAACTTGGTGAGAATTTGCTCACTTGATTAGCTTTTCTGTCTCAGGGAAAGGCTTGATACCAATCAGGTATTGTTGTTGTATATTCTATGAAGGTATGTTAATTAGTTAATTTAGTGTCACACAAAGTATACCTAATTGAGCATTGATTTACACAACTAAAGCAATGACCAATAGCTTCAACTTAAATGGTGGCGCCCTTTAGAAATGTTATAACAATTAAAAGAGGCTATAAAAACACCCTTTTTGTGGACAAACAGGTTAACCTTTCAAGTTATACCAAATGCTTGGTAAAACAGAACTACATGTATTGGAAGCTCTGCTTTGTAAAACAGAAATACATGTTCGTGTATTGGAAGCTCTGCTTGGTACTCGGGGTTGTTGTGATGGTATTTACCCTTTCCCACATACAACAAATCTGCACCATACAAAAACATATTGGCAAAAACGTGAAAAATCTCAATAAATGATAGTTTGATTAATCCCTGCCAAAGGCAGGTAGGATATTTGTTTGGCATTCTACTTCTGTCATTCCATTTGCTCAGACCACCTTAGTGGTGTAGTGGTAGAGCATCCACCTTGGGAGCAGGAGGTTGTGGGTTTGATCCCCGCCGGCCTGATCATACAAATAACTTTAAAAATGGAAGTAATTGTACCCCCTTCAAAGAAGAGGGGGTATATAGGAGTCACTGTGTCGGGCAGTCTGTCGGTCAGTCGGAAGCCATATTTTGTCCGGCCTATTTCTTACAAACCATTGGGTGGAATTTAATAAAATTTTACATGAAGCTTCTATACCAAGAGGAGATGTGCATATCCTAAAGGGGTTACAATTGCATGATACTTTACAGAGTTATGGCCCTTTTACTAATTAAGTTATGGTGTAGGTCAAGGTGCTGTTTAGGGGGTATTTATCATCTTCAGTGATAGTTCTAGTTACTATTACAACTGACTGGCTGGTGTCAGGATAACTTACCCAGGAAATGTGGTGATATAAATGAAAAATTGGTGAATGCGGTGTAAAACACCAAAACAATCAATCCATGTGTTCATCCGGAGCCATATCTAAGGCATGATTGGCTGGATTGGAGCCATATCTAAGGCATGATTGGCTGGGTTGGAGCCATATCTAAGGCATGATTGGCTGGATTGGAGCCATATCTAAGTCATGATTGGCTGGATTGGAGCCATATCTATGTCATGATTGGCTGGATTGGAGCCATATCTAAGGCATGATTGGCTGGATTGGAGCCATATCTAAGGCATGATTGGCTGGATTGGAGCCATATCTAAGTCATGGTTGGCTGGATTTGATGGAAATGTTAATTACCTGACGGCAAGTTTTACTAATTCCATTTTTGTATGGGCTAAATGTGTTGTTCATTACTAATTTCAGGTACCAGACTACTGCCATGTGTTTGGATGGAACATTAAGGAAGCACCCCGTCTTCCACAGGCTGCAGGTCCCCATCCGGATGTAAACAATGGTACAGGGAAAATGCCAGAGTACTGCTATGTAAAATGGTAATACCAATTTAACCCTTGTCCTGATACAGACAGTATTTGATGCCTCTATCGTAGACAATTTCTAATATTTGAGTTGTTACAATAGTTTTGTTGTCTGGCGCATTGACATATAGGGATCACTAAGTTATTTGTATTCCACCAAAGTCATGTTAATTTCATTTACTTACCTTAGCTAAGTCTTTCGTTAAAAAGTTTGTGCAAATATTAAAAGTTATTTGTAGACCAAAGAAATATTCTGACTGGTAATATACATGTCTTTCGTAACATGGCAGCCATTTGTTTCAGTAAGTATTTCTAAGTTCATAAAATTAACAAGATTAATAGATTGTGATCATACTTGAAATAAGAAAAATATTTTATTATAACACATAGTATTGTTGGTGGAATTGGGGCCCGGTCCTGACTTTGAGTAACTACAGTGTTACTTGACAGGTCAATGTTGGAATATGATATGCTTGTAAGAATGTGTGGATCAGTTCAATATATGATACTGTATTTTTTATTCAGGTTACAGCTGACGAAGGGCTGCATCATTCATCTCATCATTGTTTTTAGCTCACCTTAAGGTGATCGAGTTATTGTGATCGCCTTTTGTCTGGCGTGCGTCAACATCTTCTCCTCAGTAATTAGTTGGTCAATTGAGATGAAACTTCACAGAAAGGATCCTCTCAATGACCTTACAAGAATTCCTTCAAATTATTGGGATCCATGCAAAATTCTGGGTCCTTACTTAGTTCGCTCAAAACAAAACAACAACACTACTCTATGTTGTGCGTACAGGGAGACGCATGTATTGGCAGTCGACACACATATATACAATGTACATATATATAACAGGCATATGTTTGTAATAAATACATTACAGAAATGTAAAAGAAATACATGTTTGTACCGGTACTCAGACATTAGTTACTGCGTATGGCTGACTCGCCCAGGAACAACTAATAGTAAAAAACTCTGGAAACCTGTGTCCATTTGTCAAATGTCATACCATGAAATGTCGAACCTCATTTGCAGTATTAATCCTTAAGATATCATTTAATAATGTATGAGTATACTCATATGTATTGAAATTAAGTTTTCTCTTTTAACTTATTAATCATACCTGAAATAGGAATACTATCTAACAAAGATTTCAAAACAGAAATAAATATAAATACATTATTCCCTTATCAAATAATATATAAGAAATGATATCATTTCCATTTCGAAATTCTAACATGTTATATAACCAAGAAATATCTAATTTTAAATCTTAGAAATGCGACTGCCTCTGTCGATTGTCTCGCTAGAAGTGAGTTCTCGAAACGCCCAAGCTATAAATAGCTATCGCACATACATCCCGTGCGTATACAAAACCGGTTTTGTAGCTTCCCTCCGTGAGGACAAAGGTACTCAGCTATACGTTGTACCGTCGAGTACCAGCAATTTCCATGCCAACGAAATGAAAAAAATTCAAGATTCTTTTTCTCCCAAACTGGTTTGCAGATTTTCAAATAATTTTGTAGAAATGTTCCTTAAGTGACCCACTATCAGATTCCTTCAAGCCATGTTGATTGGTCGAAAAACATGGCCGCCAGGGGGGTGGGGCTATTTTGCCTTACATGACTATAGTATCAGGCCGATTTTCAAATAATTTTATAGAAATATTCCGTGGATGACCCTCTATCAGATTCCTTCAAACTAAGTTGATTGGTCGGAAACTATGGCAGCAAGGGGGCGGGCTTATGTGTATTTTATATTCAGGTTACAGCTGATAAAGGGCTGCATCATTCATCCCATCAGTGTATTTTATATTCAGGTTACAGCTGATAAAGGGCCGCATCATTCATATCATCAGTGTATTTTATATTCAGGTTACAGCTGATAAAGGGCTGCATCATTCATCTCATCAATGTATTTTATATTCAGGTTACAGCTGATAAAGGGCCACATCATTCATCTCATCAGTGTATTTTATATTCAGGTTACAGCTGACAAAGGGCCGCATCATTCATCTCATCAGTGTATTTTATATTCAGGTTACAGCTGATAAAGGGCCGCATCATTCATCTCATCAGTGTATTTTATATTCAGGTTACAGCTGATAAAGGGCTGCATCATTCATCTCATCAGTGTATTTTATATTCAGGTTACAGCTGATAAAGGGCCGCATCATTCATCTCATCAGTGTATTTTATATTCAGGTTACAGCTGAAAAAGGGCCGCATCATTCATCTCATCAGTGTATTTTATATTCAGGTTACAGCTGACAAAGGGCTGCATCATTCATCTCATCAGTGTATTTTATATTCAGGTTACAGCTGACAAAGGGCCGCATCATTCATCTCATCAATGTATTTTATATTCAGGTTACAGCTGACAAAGATCCGCATCATTCATCTCATCAGTGTATTTTATATTCAGGTTACAGCTGACAAAGGGCCGCATCATTCATCTCATCAGTGTATTTTATATTCAGGTTACAGCTGATAAAGGGCCGCATCATTCATCTCATTAGTGTATTTTATATTCAGGTTACAGCTGATAAAGGGTTGCATCCTTCATCTCATCAGTGTATTTTATATTCAGGTTACAGCTGATAAAGGGCTGCATCATTCATCTCATCAGTGTATTTTATATTCAGGTTACAGCTGATAAAGGGCTGCATCATTCATCTCATCAGTGTATTTTATATTCAGGTTACAGCTGACGAAGGGCCGCATCATTCATCTCGTCAACCTGGAGAAAACGGCCTATGTTGTATCTGCTGAATTGTCCAGTTTTTTCTGGGAGGAGGATATCCTATCTTCTATGGTTGGTACAATTTCATCTTCTGCTCAGTGACCACTGTCCCTGATATAGACATCACACATTAACAGCAGAAGACTTTTGAAAACCTTAGGGAAAAGGAGAAATAGCTCAGTTTGTGTATTTTCTCTCTTTCCCACAATGGTCTTAATTCTGAATCAAAACTATACTTCAGTTGTGCGATATTTAACAGGTCTTTCATTAAAACTTTTTAAAAATGTAAGTGATGGTTTTCCTACTTTGCGCTCAGGATTGCGTGTATAGTATGACAACTGATGTCAGGATAAATAATACAGATAGTACTGGTAATATACCAAGGTTATAGCATTACAACTGATGTCAGGATAAATAAAACAGGTAGTGCTGGTAATATACCAAGGGTATGGCATGACAACTGATGTCAGGATAAATAATACAGATAGTACTGGTAATATACCAAGGTTATAGCATGACAACTGATGTCAGGATAAATAATACAGATAGTACTGGTAATATACCAAGGTTAAAGCATGACAACTGATGTCAGGATAAATAATACAGATAGTACTGGTAATATACCAAGGGTATGGCATGACAACTGATGTCAGGATAAATAATACAGGTAGTTCTGGTAATTTACCTAGGTTATAGCATTACAACTGATGTCAGGATAAATAATACAGATAGTACTGGTAATATACCAAGGTTATAGCATGACAACTGGTGTCAGGATAAATAATACAGATAGTACTGGTAATATACCAAGGGTATGGCATGACAACTGATGTCAGGATAAATAATACAGGTAGTTCTGGCAATTTACCTAGGTTATAGCATTACAACTGATGTCAGGATAAATAATACTGGTAATATACCAAGGTTATAGCATGACAACTGATGTCAGGATAAATAATACAGATAGTACTGGTAATATACCAAGGGTATGGCATGACAACTGATGTCAGGATAAATAATACAGGTAGTACTGGTAATATACCAAGGGTATGGCATGACAACTGATGTCAGGATAAATAATACAGGTAGTTCTGGTAATTTACCTAGGGTATGGCATGACAACTGATGTCAGGATAAATAATACAGGTAGTTCTGGTAATATACCAAGGGTATAGCATGACAACTGATGTCAGGATAAATAATACAGGTAGTTCTGGTAATATACCAAGGGTATACCATTACAACTGATGTCAGGATAAATTATACTGGTAGTACTGCTAATAAACCAAGGGTATAGCATGACAACTGATGTCAGGATAAATAATACAGGTAGTACTGGTAATATACCAAGGGTATAGCATGACAACTGATTTCAGAATAAATAATACAGGCAGTACTGGTAATATACGAAGGGTATAGCATTACAACTGATGTCAGGATAAATAATACAGGTAGTTCTGGTAATATACCAAGGGTATAGCATTACAACTGATGTCAGGATAAATTATACTGGTAGTGCTGCTATAAACCAAGGGTATAGCATGACTACTGATGTCAAGATAAATAATACAGGTAGTGCTGGTAATATACCAAGGGTATAGCATGACAACTGATTTCAGAATAAATAATACAGGCAGTACTGGTAATATACCAAAGGTATAGCATTACAACTGATGTCAGGATAAATTATACTGGTAGTACTGCTATTAAACCAAGGGTATAGCATGACAACTGATGTCAGGATAAATAATACAGGTAGTACTGGTAATATACCAAGGGTATGGCATTTCAACTGATTTCAGAATAAATAATACAGGCAGTACTGGTAATATACCAAGGGTATGGCATTACAACTGATGTCAGGATAAATAATACAGGCAGTACTGGTAATATACCAAGGGTATAGCATTACAACTGATGTCAGGATAAATTATACAGGTAGTACTGGTAATATACCAAGGGTATGGCATTTCAACTGATTTCAGAATAAATAATACAGGCAGTACTGGTAATATACCAAGGGTATGGCATTACAACTGATGTCAGGATAAATAATACAGGCAGTACTGGTAATATACCAAGGGTATAGCATTACAACTGATGTCAGGATAAATAATACAGGTAGTACTGGTAATATACCAAGGGTATGGCATTTCAACTGATGTCAGGATAAATAATACAGGCAGTACTGGTAATATACCAAGGGTATAGCATTACAACTGATGTCAGGATAAATTATACTGGTAGTACTGGTAATAAACCAAGGGAATAGCATGACAACTGATGTCAGGATAAATAATACAGGTAGTACTGGTAATATACCAAGGGTATGGCATTACAACTGATGTCAGGATAAATTATACTGGCAGTACTGGTAATATACTAAGGGTATGGCATTACAACTGATATCAGGCTAAATAATACAGGTAGTACTGGTAGTATACCAAGGGTATAGCACTACATAACTGAAATACTGTTGAAAGCGGCATAAAACATTACTGAAACAAAACAAACAAGTTCAAATGTGTTCTAAGCAGAGGACTCTTAAAATATCAGATAAACTGTTAACGAATGTTTAATACTCGTCAAACACTGTCAGATTTAAGGTCAAACAGTAATAATCTAATTATCTTTTTATCCCCCGCTTTTTCGAAGAAAAAAAGGGGGGTTATTAATTTCGGTTTGTCCGTCTGTCTGTCTGTCCGTCTGTCTGACTGCCACAAATGTGAACCGTTTTTTTTCAAACTTGGTAACAAGGTTAAATGCCTTAAGGGCTAGGCCAAGTTCGATCGTCACTTTCGGCGGACTTTATTTAGTGGAGTTATGGCCCCTTATTTAACACAAAATGTCGTTTCATGCTGTTTCCGTGCAATAACTGCCACAAATGTGATTTATTTTTTTTCAAACTTGGTAACAAGGTTAAATGCCTTAAGGGCTAGGCCAAGTTCGATCGTCACTTTCGGCGGACTATATTTGGTGGAGTTATGGCCCCTTATTTAACAAAAAATGTTGTTTCTTGCTGTTTCCGTGCAATAACTGCCACAAATGTGAACCGTTTTCTTTCAAACTTAGTAACAAGGTTAAATGCCTTAAGGGCTAGGACAAGTTTGATCGTCACTTTCGGCGGACTTTATTTAGTGGAGTTATGGCCCTTTATTTAACAAAAAAAGTTGTTTCTTGCCGTTTCCGTGCAATAACTGCCACAAATGTAAACCGTTTTTTTTTCAAACTTGGTAACAAGGTTAAATGCCTTAAGGGCTAGGCCAAGTTCGATCGTCACTTTCGGCGGACTTTATTTAGTGGAGTTATGGCCCCTTATTTAACACAAAATATCGTTTGTTGCTGTTTCCGTGCAATAACTGCCACAAATGTGAATTTTTTTTTTTTCAAACTTGGTAACAAGGTTAAATGCCTTAAGGGATAGGCCAAGTTTGATCGTCACTTTCGGGGGACTTTATTCGGTGGAGTTATGGACCCTTATTCAACAAAAAATGTTGTTTCTTGCTGTTTCCGTGCAATTACTGCCACAAATGTGAATTTTTTTTTTTCAAACTTGGTAACAAGGTTAAATGCCTTAAGGGCTAGGCCAAGTTCGATCGTCACTTTCGGTGGAGTTATGGCCCCTTATTTAACAAAAATTGTTGTTTCTTGCTGTTTCCGTGCAATAACTGCCACAAATGTGAACCGTTTTTTTTCAAAATTGGTTACAAGGTTAAATGCCTTAAGGGCTAGGCCAAGTTCGATCGTCACTTTCGGTGGAGTTATGGCCCCTTATTTAACAAAAAATGTCGTTTCTTGCTGTTTCCGTGCAATAACTGCCACAAATGTGAACCGTTTTTTTTTCAAACTTGGTAACAAGTCGGTGGACTTTTTCCAGTGGAGTTTTGGTCCCTTAATTAACAACAAGTCGTTTCTTGCTGTTTCCGTGCAATAACTGCCACAAACTTGGTAACAACCTAGGCCAAGTTCGTTTAATTTACCCTGTAATACATGTTCAATAAAAAGACTACTGACATGTTTAAACCTAACCTCAACATTTTCCTACAATATTTCCTGCAAGCGGGGGATATAAATTTCATGAATTTACTTGTTTTTATACCCACAGATACATAGTATATGGGAGCTATAGGTCTGTAGACATTTCTTGTGAACACTATTTCTCAGCAACCCTTGGTCAGAATTCAATATTACTTCACAAGAATGATTGATACCAAGCCTAGTTGTGCATATTGTTGGCGTGTTGCACTGGAATTATTTTTAAATGAGTTATGAACCCTTAAATTTCTCATACATATGTATATTGTCAGGCACCAGCTGGGGGTATTCATCACCTTCAGTGATATTTCTAGTTTATCTTTCCTTCTTCAATTCTGCCTCTTCACCATCTTTCTTGAGATTATAACCACCTTGGTGGTGTAGTGGTAGAGCGCCCACATTGGGAGATTGAGGTTTTGGGTTTGATCCCTAACTGTCGTACCAAAGTCTTTAAAAATGATAGTAATGGCTGCCTTCATTGGCACTCAGGGTTGAGGAGTGAGCACTATGACTGATGAACACAAAAGACTAGTTATGTCTCCCCCTGTATACAGGGGAGATATATTGTTTTTGTCCTGGGCGTCTGTCTGTCTGTCTGTCCGTCTGTCCGAAATCGTGTCCGCTCCATATCTCCAAGACGGCTTGAAGGATTTTCATGAAACTTGTGTCAGATGTTCACCTCATGAAGGCGATGTGCAGAACCCATGTCCCGACCATACAGGTTCAATGTCAAGGTCAGACTTGAAGGTCAAAGGTTTGAGCCTTAATTTCGTGTCCGCTCCATATCTCCAAAATGGCTTGAAGAATTTTCATGAAACTTGTGTCAGATGTTCACCTCACGAAGGCGATGTGCAGAACCCATGTTCCGACCATACCGGTTCAAGGTCAAGGTCAGGCTTGAAGGTCAAAGGTTTGAGCCTGTTTTTCGTGTCCGCTCCATATCTCCAAAACGGCTTGAAGGATTTTCATGAAACTTGTGTCAGATGTTCACCTCACGAAGGCGATGTGCAGAACCCATGTTCCGACCATAACGGAGTTATCTCCCCCTTGTTCAATATTTTAATTGTGAAAACTTTGTCCAGAGCAGAACTCAGAAACTACTTGAAGGAATTTATTGAAACTTGGAATATAGATAGATGGCAATGTGAAGTTGTGCACCTTGCAATAATTATGAGTTATCTCCCCCTTGTTCAATATTTTAATAGTGTAAACTTTGTCCAGAGCAGAACTCAGAAACTACTTGAAGGAATTTATTGAAACTTGAAACATAGATAGATGGCAATGTGAAGTTGTGCACCTTGCAATAATTATGAGTTATCTCCCCCTTGTTCAATATTTTAATAGTGTAAACTTTGTCCAGAGTAGAACTCAGAAACTACTTGAAGGAATTTATTGAAACTTGGAATTTAGATAGATGGCAATGTGAAGTTGTGCACCTTGCAATAATTATTATGATTTATCTCCCCTTGTTCAATATTTTAATAGTGTAAACTTTCTCCAGAGCAGAACTAAGAAAGTACTTAAAGGAATTTATTGAAACTTGGAATATAGATAGATGGCAATGTGAAGTTGTGCACCTTGCAAGAATTATAACTCTGGGCTACTTCGTTGCAAAGTTATCTCCCCTTGTTCAATATTTTAATAGTCATTGACAAACTGCAATGGGGAGACATATGTTTTTTCATAAAAACAACCTTTCTAGTTATATTTTCTTTCTCACTTGTCTTTTTACAGTTGAGGCAAAGGAATATTGTGGCGGGAAAGAGGACAGTGAACAGTGATGATTACCCACAACTCTTTCAGGATTTAGCTAAGTCAGTACACCACTTTTTTCTTCTCAATTACTACAAATAAGTTTTCTCCCTTTTCCATATGCAACAATATTGCAGCAGACATCTTTGAAATCTTGTTGGTAAAAATATGGAAAAACTCTACAAATGAAAGCTTAATTATTGCAAAAAGTTAAAAAGGTTTCGGCAAACGGAGAAATTGCTCGTCTTGAGCAATTTCTCCTTTTGTCATGATGATTTTAAAAGATATCTGCTGCAGAGGGGCCAAAAACGTCTGTATGAGGGAAAGGTTTAATGAAAAGAAGAAAGCTTTCATTGTATGTTTGTGCTCACTTTGCAAACAAGCTGTTTTTATTAGCTCACCAGAGCACATAGTGCTCAAGGTGAGCTGTTGTTATCACTCACCGTCCATCATCCGCCTGTCTCTGTTCACATTTTCCTACAAACAACTGCTCCTAATCTAATAGACCGATTTCAAAATGATTTCACAGGAATGTTCCTTAGATGGTCCTGTTTCAAAATTGTTCAAAGAATTCAATTCCATGCAGATCTTTGGTTTCTGTGGCATAAGAAGAGGGGGGGGAAATGCCAAAACTTTAAAAATCTTCCTTGTCCAAAAGTTAAGGCCTGAATTGAAAATTACAAATGTTCCTTGGGTAACCCTCTACAAAGATTGTTCAAATTTTTCCGATCCGTTGAAAAACATGGCCGCCAGTGGGCCAGAGCTTGTTTTCCTTGTAAACAATCTTCTTATCAAAAAGTACTGGCCCGATTTGAAAATAATTTGGCACTAATGTTCCTTGGGTAGCCTTCTATGAAGTGTTCAAACTATCCTAGTCCATTGAAAAACATGGCCTCCAAGGGGCGGGCTTGTTTTCTTTATAATTAGCTCAACAGAGCACGAAGTGCTCAAGGCGAGTTATTGTGATCGCCTTTTGTCCAGCGTGCGTTGTGCGTCAACATCTTCTCCTCAGTAACCAGTGGGTCAATTGGGATGAAACTTCACTGAAAGAATCCTCTCAATGACCTTACCAGAATTCCTTAAAATTTATGGGATCCATACAGAATTCTGGTTTCCATGGCAACGAAACGAAAAAAACTTTAAAATTCTTCTTCTCGCAAACTGGTTGGCAGATTTTCAAATAATTTTGTAGAATTGTCCTTGGATGACCCTCTATCAGATTCCTTCGAGCCATGTTGATTGGGCTGGGCTGTTTCATCTTATATGGCTAGAGTGAAAACCTTAAAAATCTTCTCCGACGAAAGCGTCCGACTGATTTTCAAATAATTTTGTAGAAATGTTCCTTAATTGACCCACTATCAGATTCCGGCCTAGTTGATTGGTCAAAAGTCAAAAAACCATGGCCGCTAGGGGGCGGGGCTATTTTGCCTTATATGGCTATAGTGAAAACTTAAAAAATCTTCTTCTCCGAAAGTGTCAGGCCGATTTTCAAATAATTTTGCAGAAATGTTCCTTATCAGATTCCTCCAAACTATGTTGATTGGTCGAAAAACATGACCGCCACAGGGAAGGGCTATTTTGCCTTATATGGCTATAGTGAAAACTTAACAAATCTTCTCCTCCGAAAGTGTTTGGCCAATTTTCAAATATTTTTGTAGAAATGTTCCTAGGGTGACCCTCTATCAGATTCCTTCAAGCCATGTTGATTGGTCTAAAACTATGGGCGCCAGGGGGCGGGGCTTATATGGCTTAAGTTAAAAAAATAAAATCAGGTGAGCGATCCAGGGCCATCATGGCCCTCTAGTTATATATTGTCAAAACTTAAAACATCTTCTTGTTCAATAATGCAGGGCAAAATTAGTTGATAATTGCGCACAAATGCTCCTTGGGTGACCTTCTAACAATAGTATTCAAATTATTCTGATTCGTTGAAAAATATGGTCACCAGGGGGAGGACTTGTTTTCCTTATGAGATATATAGTGAAACTTTAAAAAATCTTCTTGTACAAACATATAGGCCTGATTTTAAAATAATTTTGCACAAAAGTTCCTTGGGTGACCCTTTACCAAGACTGTTGAATTTATTACAATCCATAAACAAATATGACCACAAGGGGGGTTTTGCTTGTTTTCCTTGTATGTATTTTGTAAGAAAATTGAAACAGTAATTTCTATTAAATCAGGTGAGCGATTTAGGACCATCATGTTCCTCTTGTTTTCTTGACTTTCGTACCTATCTGTTTCTATTCTAAAAGTGCAACACCGCATCTAAATTTACTAAAAGCTGACCTATGTGTTGGGGGCAATATTAATTTACAATAATGTTCTGTAAAATAACTAGTTTTCATTTTACAATAATTTCTAAGCTTATTTCTGCCCTTGCCACCTTTACTTTCATATTTATTCATTCTTTCTATCCAATCATTATTAAAAGTATACATTAACTGCTGCTGTATAGTACTGACAAAAGTGCGTTTCTGTAAGGGATAATTTAAATCTAGCCTTACATTTATACCAAGTTTAGAAATCTGCTCATTGACATAATAAAACCAAGTTTTAAAAGATTTACATGTCATGTTTGGAATTAAATATAACAACTTGCAGTGGATCCTGTTCATCCCTATTTGCAAAAATCATAGGCAATGTTTGTATTTCACAAGGGACCAGTGAGATCAATTATGTGTAAACTATTTCCCAAAACATGACAATTTTCTATGCTCCTAAATTTTTTTTATTTAAAGACTAAGAGTAGGAAAGCTGTAGTTCTACTTTATGAGTCAGCCCTTTCGCAGAAAAAATGACCCCATCAGCATAATTGTTAATATAATTTCTCCTTTTCCCACAGTATTTTCAAAATGCATATGAAACAGAGATGTCAGTTGTCATCTATAGATAAATGGTAAAATTGTGTGGTCTCATGCTCAATATGGCTTATAAGATTTCTGTAACATAATCTTGGATTATTATTCTTTATACCCCCAAAAAACAAAGTTTTGGGGGGGTATATAGGAGTCACTGTGTCGGTCGGTCGGTCGGTCGGTTGGTCGGTCGGTCGGTCGGTCGGAAGCCATATTTTGTCCGGACCATATCTTAACAATGCAACATAGGATTTGAACGAAACTTCATAGGATGATACAACACATTGAGAGGAAGTGCGGTGTACAGGAACCATAACTCTATTTTATCTAAATACAGAGTAATTGCCCTTTGTTACTTTTTCTTGTCCGTAGAATTACTTAATAACTAACAGATGGAATCTAATAAAACTACATACAATGGTAGAGCATAATGAGAGGAGGTGCAGTGTACAAGAACCATAACTCTAATTTACATAATTACAGAGTTATTGCCCTTTGTTACTTTTTCTTATTCGTAGAGTCTTGTCCAGATCATAACTTTAAAACTAATTGTTGGAATTTAATAAAACTTCATAAGATGATACAACACATTGAGAGGAAGTGCGGTGTACAGGAACCATAACTATATTTTATCTAAATACAGAGTTGTTGCCCTTTGTTACTTTTTCTTGTCCGGAGAATTACTTAATAACTAACTGATGGAATCTAATAAAACTGCATACAATGGTAGAGCATAATCAGAGGAAGTGCAGTGTACAAGAACCATAACTATAATTTACATAATTACAGAGTTATTGCCCTTTGTTACTTTTTCTTATTCGTAGAGTCTTGTCCAGAGCATAACTTTAAAACAAATTGTTGGA
Source organism: Serripes groenlandicus (assembly GCA_031761405.1). Lineage (NCBI taxonomy): Eukaryota > Metazoa > Mollusca > Bivalvia > Cardiida > Cardiidae > Serripes > Serripes groenlandicus. The sequence goes on from JASEVX010000002.1 coordinate 26,157,253, forward strand.
ATTTAATAAAACTTCATAGGATGATACAACACATTGAGAGGAAGTGCGGTGTATTTTGTTGGTCGGTCGGAAGCCATATTTTGAGTCAATGTGCTGTTTTGGGGGTATTTATCATCTTCAGTGATAGTTCTAGTTTTTTTTTTTTTTCAGATATAATGTGAAGTCCTTCAGCATAGAGAGGCTCAGCACAATGAAGCTTGTAGTTCTGTATGAACTTAGCAGGTAACTAACAAGTGGGGTTTTCTGAAAATCGGATTGATTGTTTGGTGTTTAACCCTTTCCCTAATACAACAAATTTGCAGCAGACGACTTCAAAATCATTTACTCAAATTTATGAAATTTCTTTATAAATGAAAGAACAATGTTTTCAAAGTCATCTGCTGCATATGTGTCGTAAAGCATCTATAAGAGGGAAAGAGTTAAGCCGCTTTCAACAATTTTTAGCTCCGCTGGCTGAAAGCCACTCGAGCTTATGTCATGGCGAATCAGTCCGTCCGTGCGTGCGTTAACATTTTGCTTCAAACGACTTCTCCCTAACCACTTGGCCAATTAGGATGAAACTTCATAGGAAGCATCCTCTCAATGTCCTCTCCTGAATTCCTTCAAATTGTTGAGATCCATGCAAAATAGTGTAAATCTTCTCCTCCGAAAGCGTCTGGCCGATTTCCAAATAATTTTGTAGAAATATTCCTTGGGTGACCCTCTATCAGTTTCCTTCAAGCCAAGTTGATTGGACGAAAAACATGGCCGCCAGGGGGCGGGGCTATTTTGTCTATATTGAAAACTTAAAAAATCTTCTCCTGAAAGTGTATGGCCAATTTTCAAATAATTTTGTAGAAATCTTCCCTTGGTGACTCTTTATCAGATTCCTTAAAGCCAAGTTGATTGGTCGAAAAACATGGGGGCGGGGCTATTTTGTCTTACATGGCTATAGTGAAAACTTAAAAAATCTTCTCCTAAAGTGTTTGGCCAATTTTCAAATTATTTTGTAGAAATGTTCCTTGGGTGACTCTTTATCATCTTCCTTCAAGCCAAGTTTATTGGTCGGAAAAACATGGCCCCCAGGGGGCGGGCTATTTTGTGTTACATGGCTATAGTGAAAACTTAAAGTGTCTGGCCAATTTTCAAATAATTTTATAGAAATGTTCCTTGGGTGACCCTCTATCAGATTCCTTCAAGCCATGTTGATTGGTCGAAAAATATGGCCGCCAGAGTGCGGGGCTATTTTGCCTTATATGGCTATATTGAAAACTTAAAAAATGTTCTCCTCCGAAAGAGTCGGGCTGATTTTCAAATAATTTTGTAGAAATGTTCCTAGGGTGACCTGACCGACCCTCTATCAGATTCCTTCGAGCCATGTTGATTGGTTAACAAACTATGGCTGCCAGGGGGGGCAGGGTTGTTTTGCCTTATATGGCTATAGTGAAAACTTAAAAAATCTTCTCCTTTGAAAGTGTCAGGCTGATTTTCAAATAATTTTCTAGAAATGTTCCTAGGGTGACCCTCTATCAGATTCCTTCAAGCCATGTTGATTGGTCAAAAAAAAATCCCATCATGGGGCGGGGCTGTTTGTAGATTTAATTTTTGCCTAATGGCCATGGAGCGATACTGGCCCTCTTTGGCCTCTTGTTCAGTTATATCACAGCTTTTACTGGTTAAGTTACCAGTACTTCTGGTCCATTTATCCTGACACCAGCCATTCAGTCATTATGCTAACCCCACAACCCTGAGCACCAAGGAGGGCAGCCATTACTACCATTTTTAAAGCATTTGGTATGACCATGCCGGCAATCAAACTCGTGAAATTTAACTGTTTGAAGTAAATACTTGAAGACCTAGACAAATTAATGTTTTGCTTTGATTCATAAGAGAAAACAACTTAGCAGAATTAAGGAATGATTACTGAGTAACTTTTTCTCATTTTGATTTCAACTTGTATCATTTGAAGATTGAATATAATATCTTTTAGTATAGTAATAGATAATGGTATCTTTTAGTATAGTAATGGATAATGGTATCTTTTAGTTATAGTAATAGATAATGGTATCTTTGACTAGTAATGGATAATGGTATCTTTTAGTATAGTAATAGATAATGGTATCTTTTAGTATAGTAATGGATAATGGTATATTTTAGTATAGTAATAGATAATAGTATCTTTTAGTATAGTAATGGATACTGGTATCTTTTAGTATAGTAATGGATAATGGTCTCTTTTAGTATAGTAATGGATAATGGTATCTTTGACTAGTTATGGATAATGGTATCTTTTAGTATAGTAATAGATAATGGTATCTTTGACTAGTAATGGATAATGGTATCTTTTAGTATAGCAATAGATAATGGTATCTTTGACTAGTAATGGATAATGGTATCTTTTAGTATAGTAATGGATAATGGTATCTTTGACTAGTAATGGATAATGGTATATTTTAGTAAAGTAATAGATAATGGTATGTTTTAGTATAGTAATGGATAATGGTATCTTTTAGTATAGTAATAGATAATGGTATCTTTGACTAGTAATGGATAATGGTATCTTTTAGTATAGTAATAGATAATGGTATCTTTGACTAGTAATGGATAATGGTATATTTGACTAGTAATGGATAATGGTATATTTTAGTATAGTAATGGATAATGGTATATTTTAGTATAGTAATGGATAATGGTATCTTTGACTAGTAATGGATAATGGTATCTTTGACTAGTAATGGATAATGGTATCTTTTAGTATAGTAATGGATAATTGCATCTTTTAGTATAGTAATGGATAATGGTATATTTTAGTATAGTAATGGATAATATTATCTTTTAGTATAGTAATGAATAATTGTATCTTTTAGTATAGTAATGGATAATTGTATCTTTTAGTATAGTAATAGATAATAGTATCTTTTAGTATAGTAATGGATAAGTGTATCATATAGTATAGTAATGGATAATGGTATCTTTTAGTATAGTAATGGATAATGGTATCTTTGACTATAGTAACGAATACTGGTATCTTTGACTATAGTAATGGATAATGGTACAAATTAATTCAGTTTCTCTCAAAGAACTTTAATAGGATTAAATTGGAAGTTTAAAACAGTGTTGTTGTTTTATTTTGTTGAGCATGGGACTTTTAGCACCTTCCCAAATGCAGATGCTTTCTGACGCCTCTGCAGCAGACAACTTTTGAAAACATTTTGTCAAAAGGAGAAATTTGCTCAGAACAAGCAATTTGCCACAATGTTTTCAACTTTATTAAATAATTTCTTCAATTTATAGAGTTTCCATATGTTTTGTATGAAATAAGTTGTCTGCTGCATATTTATTGTATGTGGGAAAGGGTTATTATCCTTTTTATTAGCTCACCTGAGCTTTGCTCAAGGTAAGTTATTGTGATAGCCTTTTGTCCGGCGTGCGTCGTGCGTCAACTTCTTCTCCTCAGTAACCAGTGGGTCAATTGGGATGAAACTTCACAGAAAGCATCCTCTCAATGATCTCACCAGATTTCCTTCAAATTTTTGGGATCCATGCAGAATTCTGGTTTCCATGGCAACAAAATGAAAAGAACTTCAAAATTCTTCTTTTCCCAAACTGGTAGGCCTATTTTCAAATAATTTTGTAGAAATGTTCCTTGGATGACCCTCTATCTGATTCCTTCAAGCCATGTTGATTGGTTGAAAAACATGGCCGCCAGGGGGGCGGGGCTATTTTGCCTTATATGGCTATAGTGAAAACTTAAAAAATCTTCTTCTCCGAAAGTGTCAGGCCGATTTTCAAATAATTTTGTAGAAATGTTCCTTGGATGGCCCTCTATCAGATTCCTTTAAGCCAAGTTGATTGGTCGAAAAACATGGCCGCCAGGGGGGGGAGGGGCTATTTTGCCTTATATGGCTATAGTGAAAACTTAAAGAATCTTCTCCGAAAGTGTCAGGCCGATTTTCAAATAATTTTGTAGAAATGTTCCTTGGATGACCCTCTATGAGATTCCTTCAAGCCATATTGATTGGTCGAAAAACATGTCCGCCAGGGGGGGGCGGGGCTATTTTGCCTTATATGGCTATAGTGAAAACTCAAAAATTCTTCTCCTCCGAAAGTATCAGGCCTATTTTCAAATAATTTTGTATAAATGTTCCTTGGATGACCCTCTATCTGATTCCTTAAAGCCATGTTGATTGGTCAAAAAACATGGCCGCCAGTGGGCAGGGCTATTTTGCATTATATGGCTATAGTGAAAACTTAAAAAATCTTCTCCTCCAAAAGTGTCTGGCCGATTTTCAAATAATTTTGTAGAAATGTTCCTAGGGTGACCCTCTATCAGATTCCTTCAAGCCAAGTTGATTGGTCGGAAGCTATGGCTGCCAGGGGGCGGGGCTTATATAGCTAAAGTGAAAAAAAATCAGGTTATTTTGGTAAATAACAGTTAATTTGGTATTTATTTTTGGTGATGAGGAAAGTTTCCTTCAGAGTTTTAATTAATGGATATTATAAAATACAACTTTCAATGTTTATGCTTCTAATTGTACAAGCAGCACATTGATCCCTCATTCCAACATACAATAAATCTTGTAAATATATACCAGTAGTTATAATAACGTTGAATCTCTTTTAATTGACTGATTTCCAGTGTTCCAGAAATACTGCATACATTCCTAGAGGAAGAAACCGAACTGGTGGATGCAATAACAGAATTGATGGCCAAGTTTGATCCGGATAGCCCCTATTGGAAGGTTATACAACTTTTTATTTAAGTATAAAATATTGAAAATGGCTTAAAACCCCAATAAAACAAAACAAACCGAGTACGAACAACATTTTGTTAAAGAGTTGAAAGCATTGGGCGAAAGGTGTTGATTGAAACAAGAACTTGTGGCCAGACTTGTTTGCCTATTACATGTATACGTGTAAATCTAAATTTTATCCTGTATGTATATTTTGTGGGCAATGAAATATGTCAAGTAAATAGAAGCAAGATCCAAGCGGAAAAAAATCCCATCTTTGTTACCGTAATAGGGGAGATAATCACCAATTTCTGCTCAATGATAATAAATTAATTCCCAATGGTTGACATGGTCAATCACCTAATTTATGATATGCTTTCCGACAATTGAGAGGAATCTTTCATACTTGTAACAAATCTACAGCAGAAGACTTGGAAAAAATCTAGACGAAAATATCGATAAGTTTATAATTATTAAATAGAGTTGTAAATATAGTGGCAAAAGGAGAAATCATGCAAGATTAGCGATATCTCCTTGTGTCTCTTATCTGCATGTTGAATATAGATTATGTAAATGCGACGGTGGCTATAAACCCTTTCCCGCATACAAAAAATCTGCAGCAGACGATTCTTGGAAATATATAGGTGAACATATGGAAACTTTCTATAAATGAAGGTACAATTATTGAATAGAATTGAAAACATTGTGTCAAAAGGGAAAATTGCTCATAATGATCAATTTCTCCTTTTTGTCACAAGGTTTTTAAAAATCTCCTCTTACATTGGCATCAGAAAGGGTCTGTCAGTGGAAAACGGTTAATCTTCACCTATTGTGTGTACTGTTTACCTGTTCTATTGTATATATAGTCAGTCATATGCTTTAATAACATCTTGATGCTAAGAAGATGACATTTCACAGAATGGAAAAGGGGAGCAGTTGCTTTGTATTTGTGTAGAAAACCACTCAGGAACAAATGATTAGGCCACTATGAGATATGATCACCATGCAAACTAACGAGAAACACTTAAAACCTCCACTAGCTTTGTACATGCCTGTCATTAGACAGGGTGTCCTATAGGTACACTTGGCAGAGTTTTCCTCTCTGTAACTCTGACAAACAGTCCTTATCCAATCCCAAACAAACTGGGTCACAATATTGATTGGTAAAATGTCTCCGCAAAGTTTGACATGCACAGAGATCACCCATGTCACTAAAGAGTTATGTCCCCTATATGGTTGTATATTGTGCAAGTTTGGCAGTCTTGGTCATGTCTTTACAGACAGAAGAATCGTCCCAGGACAAAGAAGATGTTACATCACAGGAACATGATGGCACGGACACTACACTGCAGGAGCAGGATGTCAGGGAAGCTTTAGAGGAAGACTCACAGGAGATGGAGGAAACAGTGGACTTGTCTATTGATGAAAAACAAATGCTGCTTCAGGCTCTACAGTTCAAGCGGTGAGACGTTTAGTTTATCCGTTAAGTTATTTAACCCTTTTCTGCAAACAACAAATCTTCATCAGACGACTTTGGAAACCATCTAAGCAAAAATATGGAAGCTTTCTATATATGAAAGTATAATTATTGAACAGAGTTGAAAACATTGTGGCAAAAGGAGAAATTGCTTGTTTTGAGCAATTTCTTCTTTTGTCACAAAGTGTTCACTTTAAGCGAATATAAATCAAGCATTTGTATATGGGAAAGGGTTAATGGGTATTTGTGTAACAGTCAAAACTCCAGAGGTGGAGGGGATGACTTTTGGAATGTTGTCCAGAGGCTGATAGGACGAGGACAACAGTTCAGAATGTCTTCCCAAACACCAAGGGACAACAGTTCAGAATGTCTTCCCAAACACCAAGGGACAACAGTTCAGAATGTCTTCCCAAACACCAAGGGACAACAGTTCAGAATGTCTTCCCAAACACCAAGGGACAACAGTTCAGAATGTCTTCCCAAACACCAAGGGACAGCAGTTCAGAATGTCTTCCCAAACACCAAGGGACAACAGTTCAGAATGTCTTCCCAAACACCAAGGGACAACAGTTCAGAATGTCTTCCCAAAAACCAAGGGCCAACAGTTCAGAATGTCTTCCCAAAAACCAAGGGACAACAGTTCAGAATGTCTTCCCAAAACCCAAGGGACAACAGTTCAGAATGTCTTTCCAAAAACCAAGGGACAACAGTTCAGAATGTCTTCCCAAACACCAAGGGACATCAGTTCAGGTCTTCCCAAAAACAAAGGGACAACAGTTCAGAATGTCTTCCGAAACACCAATGGACAACAGTTCAGAATGTCTTCCCAAATACCAAGGGACAACAGTTCAGAATGTCTTCCCAAATACTAAGGGACAACCGTTCAGAATGTCTTCCCAAAAACCAAGGGACAACAGTTCAGAATGTCTTCCCAAATACCAAGGGACAACAGTTCAGAATGTCTTCCCAAATACCAAGGGACAACAGTTCAGAATGTCTTCCCAAAAACCAAGGGACAACAGTTCAGAAGGTCTTCCCAAACACCAAGGGACAACCGTTTTGACTGTTACACAAATACCCATTGAATAACTGTTTTATTACCTGATCCAATGTTATTGGTTAAAAAGGAAAAAATACAAATTATTCACTTTAAGCGAATATAATTGAATTTGTTAACACAAAATAACACATAATAATCTGGAAAAACCAACATCGTAAACGCATGTGCGGGCAACAGTTCAAAACATTGTTATAATCCCAATTTCTTAAGAAATAGTTAAAAATGGTTAATTAACATTTATATAGTACATCAGGTGATAACACTCTTTGTAAACTAACATCCTGTTGACTATAAACTATAACTAACTAAGATTAGGCTTGAATACTATTATCCTTTCATTAAATGAGATATTGTTAATTTGTTTTACAGAAAGAGATATCTGCAGACATTAATGTCCAGTCCATACAGTTCTATCGACCTTGTGAATCAGCTCAACAACTGCGAGTCAGAAATCATGCTGCTAAAACAGCAGTTAGTGGATCAAAAACAAACAGGTATTGGAACAAAAACAAACCTGGTAGGGAGAGATGGATCAAACATGTAGGGAGAGAGAAATCAAGATTTGGCAAGCACTGGTTGCATTTCCAGGAAGCAATAATAGTTATCATTGTTTTGTAATAAATTGCTTCAAAATCTGTCTAAAATAGATGATCCACCATTGTTTTGTAATAAATTGCTTCAAAATCTGTCTGAAATAGATGATCCACATGCGACATCGGGTCTTAATGCATCCGTGTGTACACGGTGATTAGGAATTTTGTCAAAAAAATTAAACTGTAGCCAATTTAGTTTTATGAAAATTCACCTTACACTCTTCCTGATGCCTTAGTGGTGTAGTGATTATAACAACAGCCTGACGGGCGGGAAACTACACTACATCCTGCTTACTTTTCAAAAAAGGAGATATCGCTAACGATTATAAATCTCTGTTATTTCAACTGATTTATAATCTGCTTTATTTCCTTTTTTGGCTCGTCTGTTTTTCGAAGAAAAAAAGTTGGGCTATTGTGATACCCTTGGTGTTGTCTGCATCTGCATCGTCACAATACTTTAACCTGTATATATATCATATCAGCTATTGATAGACTTGTCTGTATATATTATATCAACTGATAGACTTGTCTGTATATATTATATCAGCTATTGATAGACGTGTCTGTATATATTATATCAGCTATTGATATACTTGTCTGTATATATTATATCAACTGATAGACTTGTCTGTATATATTATATCAGCTATTGATAGACTTTTCTGTATATATCATATCAGCTATTGATAGACTTGTATGTATATGTTATATCAACTGATAGACTTGTCTGTATATATTATATCAGCTATTGATATACTTGTCTGTATATATTATATCAACTGATAGACTTGTCTGTATATATATTATATCAGCTATTGATAGACGTGTCTGTATATAGTATATCAACTAATAGACTTGTCTGTGTATATATATATCAACTATTGATAGACGTGTCTGTATATATTATATCAGCTATTGATAGACTTGTCTGTATGTATATTATATCAGCTATTGATAGACTTGTCTGTATGTATATTATATTAGTTATTGATAGACTTGTCTGTGTATATCACATCAGCTATTGATAGACTTGTCTGTGTGTGTGTGTGTGTGTGTGTGTATATATAATATCAGCCATTGATAGACTTGTCTGTATATATTATATCGATTATTGATATACTTGTCTGTATATATAATATCAGCTATTGATAGACTTGTCTGTGTGTATATATAATATCAGCTATTGATAGACTTTTCTATATATATTTTATATCGACTATTGATATACTTGTCTGTATTTATCTTATCAGCTATTGATAGACTTGTCTGTGTGTATATATATAATATCAGCTATTAATAGACTTGTCTGTATATATCATATCAGCTATTGATAGACTTGTCTGTATATGTATCATATCAGCTATTAATCATCCTCTGTACCCAGGCTATTCATAAAATATATGATACCCTGGGCAAATTGGCTAGCAAAACTTTGTAAAGCATGCACCACAATTTCCTCTGTAACTACACTGTAATTTTCGTATCGCATGAGGTTTGTATCATGTCGCAAATCAAGCAGCTGCATTTCACCTCATAAATTATTCATGAGTACGAGATTTTTACAGCCAATTTGCCCAGGGTATCATATACTTTATGAATAACCTGGGTACCGAGGATGTTATTAATAGACGTGTCTGTATACACATATCAGCTACTGATAGACTTGTCTGTATACACATCATATCAGCTATTGATAGACTCGTCTGTATACACATCATATCAGCTATTGATAGACTCGTCTGTATACACATCATATCAGCTATTAATGGACTTGTATGTATACACATCATATCAGCTACTGATAGATTTGTCTGTATACACATCATATCAGCTATTGATAGACTTGTCTGTGTATATATCATATCAGCTACTGATAGACTTATCTGTATACACATCATATATCAACTATTGATAGACTTGTCCATATACACATCATATCAGCTATTGATAGACTTGTCTGTGTGTATATCATATCAGCTATTGATAGACTTGTCTGTATAAATATCATATCAGCTATTGATAGACTTGTCTGTATACACATCATATCAGCTATTGATAGACTTGTCTGTATACAAATCATATCAGCTACTGTTGTTGTGAAACTTCACACTCTTATTCAGGGTCATTAGATGACCTTGTATATCAAGTCCCATAACTCTGGAATGGATTTTGACTGAATTGTTCCCCTTCTTGGACTTAGAATTTGGGTCCAACTTTTGCGTGCAAGGCCTTCTCTCAGACACTGTGTATGCTGTTGCTTTGAAACTTCACACACTTATTCGGGGTCACTAGATGACCTTGTATGTCAAGTCCCATAACTCTGAAATTGAATTGTGCCCCTTTTTGGACTTAGAATTTTGGTCAAACCTTTGCGTGCAAGGCCTTTTCTCAGACACTGTGTATGCTGTTGCTTTGAAACTTCACACACTTATTATCTTGCAATAAGTGATACTGTGTGACTTTACCTAATGCTATAACTGCTCTGAAGTAGGCCCTGATAGACGATGGCCCTGATAGGCAAGCTATATTGTCCTCTGACAACTCTTGTTTTCAGTTTGGTATTTTGTTTGCTACTTCAGCCATTTTTAGCTCGATTATTCTACTCACCCTGGTGTCAGCGTCACACATTTGTTAAGGTTTTGCATACAAGTACTTTATATTACGCAATAGCTTGTTTACTACTTAATGTATTGCATTGGAATTTTCTACAAGGCTTCACAACTATTACACCTATGTAAATAAGAAAGTTAGATAACTCTAGCCTGCATATAATGCAAGTTCAAGGTCCTTTTTATACGGCCGTTTTGAAAAAACGGATCATATTCTAGTTTTACCTGCGGTGTACTGGCGGGCGGCGTCCAGTATGTTGTCAGCTCAATAACTTTAGAAGCCTTCGTCCAATCATCGACAAATTTGTTCAGAATGTGTATTGGGATAATATCTCGGACAAGTTCAATAACTAGCCATATCACTTTAGTCAATCAAGAGTTATCGCCCTTTAATTATAGAAATTACCCAAAATTGGTATTGTCAGCTCAATAACTTTAGAAGCCTTTGTCCAATCATCACCAAATTTAGTCAGAATGTGTATTGGCATAATATCTCGAACAAGTTCGATAACTAGCCATATCGCCTAAGTCAATCAATAGTTATTGCCCTTTAATTATAGAAATTACCTAAAATTGGTCTTGTCAGCTCAATAACTTTTGAGGCCTTTGTCCAATCATCACCAAATTAAGTCAGCATGTGTATTGGTATAATATCTCAAACAAGTTCGATAACTAGCCATATCGCCTAAGTCAATCAATAGTTATTGCCCTTTAATTATAGAAATTACCTAAAATTGGTCTTGTCAGCTCAATAACTTTAGAAGCCTTTGTCCAATCATCACCAAATTTGGTCAGAATGTGTATTGGCATAATATCTTGGATAAGTTTGATAACTAGCCATATCGCTTTAGTCAATCGAGAGTTATCGCCCTTTAATTATAGAAATTACCTAAAATTGGTCTTGTCAGCTCAATAACTTTAGGAGCCTTTGTCCAATCATCACCAAATTCGGTCAGAATGTGTATTGGCGTAATATCTCGGACAAGTTCAATAACTAGCCATATTGCTCCAGTCGATAGAGAGTTATTGCTCTTTAATTATAGAAATTACCTAAAATTGGTATTGTCAGCTAAATAACTTGTGAAGCCTTTATCCGATCATCACCAAATTTAGACAATATGTTATGGGCAGAATATCTTGGTCAGGTTTGATAACTTACAACGTCATCTTGGTCACTACAAAATAATGTCCCTCGAAATGGCCAAAACTGCTCTAACAGTGTCCGCTCTCTAAGTTTGGCTGATGTACAACCAATTATTACTATACTTGGTCTCAAAAAAACAGGACAGGCGTATTTTGTGACATTTGGCGCTCTTGTTTTACTTAGAAATTCTGTTTTAAGTGAAGTCCATATCTCAGTTCCTACTAGATTTATTGCATTGAAATTTCTAAAATACTTCCTAACTATCACATCTACATACACAATCAAGTGAGATAACCTTTTCCTGCATTAATGCCCTGTTTAGCTCACCTGAGCACGAAGTACTCGAGGTGAGTTATTGTGATCGCCTTTTGTCCAGCGTCAAGAACTTCTCCTCTGTAACCAGTGGGTCAAATGGGATAAAACTTCAAGAAAAAGTATTCTCTCAATGACCTCACCAGAATTCCTTCACATTTTTTGGATCCTTGTAGAATTTCTGGTTTCCATGGCAACCAAATGAAAAAAATAATAAAAATTCTTCTCCCAAACTGGTTGGCCGATTTTCAAATAATGTTGTAGAAATGTTCCTTGGATGACCCTCTATCTGCTATATTGAAAGCTTACAAAATATTTTCCTCCGAAAGTGTCAGGCCGATATTCAAATAATTTTGTAGAAATGGCCCTAGGGTGACCCTCCATCAGATTCCTTCAAACCATGTTAATTAGTCTAAAACTATGGCCGCCAGGGGGCGGGGCTATTTTGCCTAATATGACTATATATAAACTTAAAAAATCTTCTTCTCCGAAAGTGTCAGGCCGATTTACAAATAATTTTGTAGAAATGTTCCTTGGGTGACCCTCTATCAGATTCCTTCAAGCCATGTTGATTGGGTCAACAAACATGGCCACCAGGAGGCAGGGCTGTTTTGCATCATATGGATATAGTGAAAACTTAAAAAATCTTCTCGGACGAAAGTATCTGGCCGATTTTCAAATAATTATGTAGAAATGTTCCTTGGGTGACTCTCTATCAGATTCCACCAAGACATGTTGATTCGGTCAACAAACATGGCCACCAGGAGGCAGGGCTGTTTTGCATCATATGGATATAGTGAAAACTTAAAAAATCTTCTCAGACGAAAGTATCTGGCCGATTTTCAAATAATTATGTAGAAATGTTCCTTGGGTGACTATCAGATTCCACCAAGACATGTTGATTGGTCAAAAAACATGGCCACCAGGGGGTGGGGGTGTTTGTAGATTTATGTTTTGCCTAATGGCAGTGGATCTTACTGACAGCTCTTGTTTGAAACACAAAGAAATCTAGGTTTGATCCCTTTTAGTGATTAATTTGTGAATAATTTGTTTTCATACTATCTACAGGTTTGAAGCAGACAAAGACTGTTAAACATCAGGACACTGGTAGCCAGCTAACAGCAGTCAATTCCCAGTCTCTAGTGCATAATCCGCAGGTTGGTATTCATCAGAATGATAACATTGATAAGAGAGTGATTCAAAATATCATGAATGTAACTACCAAAGTAAGACTTGAAACTAAAACAAGACATTTTATATATTTGCACCATGCTATAAAATAACTTGATCTCTCTCGATCGATCGATCGAGTCAGATTGTTTTGCTTCAGTAGCTTGAAACTTTGTTAGAATGTGTCTTGGTGATATGATGACTGATATCTATGTTTTAATATGGGTAAAACTAGGTATTAGACCAAATTGAAGGCAAATCGTGAGGTTCCATTTTTAACTTGAGCATGTTGAAACTTTGTCAGAATTATTTTCTTGATGATATTTAGTGCTGGTTCAAATATAAGTCATGTTTAGTTTAGATCTAGGTCACTAGGCTAAAATTGAGGAAAATATTCATTAGATACAAAAATAACAAGTTAATGGAGTATTGCAAGAAATACAAAAGTCCCCTACCCGACAAAAAATTATAAGTTGAAAAAGGCACATTATTCTGTCAAACCTCACTTTAAAGTTACGCACCTTGACATACATGGTCTTCTAATGGTCCTGATTAAATGTGTGAAGTTCTAGAGTTGTAGACATGAAATTGCAGAACAAAGTCTTCAAGTTTGATCTTTACCTTGGGAGTAAGTGGCTGGTTATTGTGCATGACACATCATCTTGCTATGAAGAACAAGGTAGTCCTATCAAACAGTACTCATTTTGACCTTTGACCTTTAAGGTACATGCCACCTCATGGTGAACATGTGTGTCCAGTAACTTTCAGAATCCTAAGATGCATGTTTGAGATGAGGGTCAGAAAAGGTAGTCAATTTCGGAAATATGACAGAAATATCGTAAAACTAGTGTTAAAACTTTTTTCATTTTTTACTTCTGGCTGAATTCACGTGAGGTTACTCACTATCCTTCTCACTATCCTTTTTGGACTCTTATGTAAACTTTTCAACTAAAATAATAAATGACACAATGATTTGACTTGACCTAATTATCCTGTGCAGAATAGCCACGTCAAATGAAAATCCACCTTAAAAATCAATGAAAGTCAAAATCATACTAATTGCAGACGAATTTTGAAACATCTGCAGGGAACAGCTTTTGATAGCATTGTGACAAAATAAGAAATGGATGCAACTGCTCCTTTTACTATGTTTTCAACGCTATTAATTACACTTTTATTTGAAGAGGTTATCAACAGTTTGTCAGGATAAATTAATTCTGGATTTAATGGGATTTTAAAAGGTAGGGTCGTTCCATAACCTGCGATTTAAGTGAAATTATGTTTCTTTGAGAAGTTCTTCCACTGGAAGAGGAATCTTCTTCACTGCAGCCTGGCAGTCCAAGTGTGATTATCCACTAATCAGAGGTTGATTGTCATGTATAAATCAACATTCTTCAACTATAATGGTCATAAATTTACACATTACTGTGTACAGGTAGTTTACATACGACATGACTTTAACCTTTACCTAGAAAGTTGATATCGCTTTACACCCACCTCTAGATTATGTAAAACTTACGGAATTACGAGCATCTGTTAGGTAAATTTAGTTTTTTTCTTTTTTTTTTTTGGCGGGAGATTTAAGCGTAAGATGAGGCTTCAAATCGGGAGCGACGATATCTGGAGAGATCTCATGTCTGCGCCTCATCATGGGGAATGTTTGTGCCAAGTATCTGGAAATACTATGATGCATGGTTGAGATCCGGGCCGGACAAGGTAATCCTATCAAACAGTACTCATTTTGACATTTGAGGTACAGGCCTGGGTCTTGTGCGCGACACGCCGCCTCATCATGGTGAACGTTTGGCCAAATTTCTTTCAAATCCTTTGAAGGTTTGGTGGGACTGACAGACAGACAGACAGACGGAATCAACCAAACCTATAGTCCCCAAAACGGTCTTCGACCGGTAGGGGACTTATAACCTAGTGTGTCTTAAAGATACAAATTGAAAAATATTTCTTTTTTTTGTTTTCAGCCAATAGCAAAGGATTTTGTGATACAGTCTCCGATAGAAAGTTACCCAGGCATGATGGGAATCCCGACTGGCTCCCAGCAACCAGGAGTTCCATATCAAATGTGTATGCTGCAGCCGGGCATTATGGCCAATCCAAGGATGAATAATATTCACAATATCAATGCAATGACGGGTACCGGTGCAAATATGAGTGGATGCATGATTCCTGGCTTTTCCCAGCCTCAAATGAATTCTATGTATAATGCTCAGTTACTGTTACCAGCCACTATGACTCTTGAACAAGGAAACCTGAACCGACTTGAAACAATGCCGCCCATGGGCGGACGGGGACAGCCCTTTGGTATCTTGCCAGGTCTCATGCCTTTATTTCAGAATCTCACTGTGGGGAGGGGCAGAGGTGGACAGTAAGAGATGAAGATCTAAACATTGTGACCAGTTTAGATCAGTGTTAGTGTCTGCAGTCGTCAGGATCTTGCCTGTGCACCATCTTGTCCAAGTCATTCAAGTATCCTGAAGTCTTGAGATAATTGATATATGGCAATATGAAAAATCATAGACGGAATAATTATTGAAAAAAGTTGAAAACATTGTTGCAAATGGCAAACTGTTAAAAAGCTTCAAAATGTCGAAAAGGGTTTATCCTAAATCTAAAATTATCTGAACATCTGTTTTCATGTGAAGTGCGATTTCAGCATAATTTACTGAAAATGATCCAGATTAGGTCCCAGAAAGGTGTTTCTAACTCTTGAATTAACTCCTGGTTACAGCTGTTTAGCACTTATTATTAATGTGGCATTGTTGTTGCAAGTTTTTTCCTTTTCATTTAATCTTCTGTTTGTGTTTTTAACAAAATAATATGTTTTCAAATATTTGTTTTAAACATCATTCGTTTTCTTCAGGACTTTTATCACAATTGAACAAGTTTGTTCATACTTGCCAAGTTATTATTTTTGAATTCAGGAATTTGCAGGAAGCAATTCATAATATAGAGCTGTAGTTTGCAAGGCAGCAAAGTGCTTTCTTTGTACCAGGTAGCAACAAGACGAATTTTGGTGCAAAGCATCAAAGATGCAGCGCATGATTTTGAAACATGACTTAAAGGAAGCAGATGCAGTTCAGTACATTTAAATAA
The DNA here is from genome assembly GCA_031761405.1 of Serripes groenlandicus. NCBI lineage: Eukaryota > Metazoa > Mollusca > Bivalvia > Cardiida > Cardiidae > Serripes > Serripes groenlandicus. Next base: position 26,173,438 of record JASEVX010000002.1, read on the forward strand.
CAAGTGCAAACAGACAGGATCTAAATATTTTGAACAAGAAGGCCGAATGTCCCTTTATTTTAAACAAGAAGGCCAAGATGTGCCTATATTGCTCACCTGACTACCAAAGTATATAATAAAAGGTTATCAAGAGCAGAAAGGGTAAATTTTGACGTAGGGATTAGACGTTTTATATGCTTAAATCTATGTGATATTCAACATGTGAAGTTTAGTCGTGAAATGACAAGTTTAGTCCTGAAACAAATTTGGTTTACAGTTTGCTTAACATTGACTGCAACTATAATTTTTAGCTCTACTGGCCAAAGGCCAGAAGGGCTTATGTCGTGGCGATTCGTCCGGCGTCCGTCCGTCCGTAAACAATTTCTTGTTAACACGATACAGTCTTCACTTTTGATTGTATCTCAATCAAACTTATACAGTAGTTAGATATCCATGAGAGTTTGGTACATTTCTAAAAAAACGGCCAGATCTACCCATGCATGGCTGGATTATGGCCCTTGAAATTGTCAAAATTGCTATAATACAGCTTGTGAACACAATAGAGCTTCCATTTACTATCTGATCTTCACCAAACTTAGATGGTATTTGAATATTGATGACATATTGGTTCCTTTTGAAACAAGCCAGATCAATGCCAGTAGAGCATAGGCCCTCATGGGCCTTGTTTAAATCTGCTCTAACTAGATCCATTAGATAAAAAAAACATGGGTGCTGAAATATTAACAGATATTAACTTAAGGTTTAATGCCACTAGTTATAAGTTAAGTGTGACACAAGCTTTGGAAGGAGATGGGGAAGTCTATTCTCCTTCCAGTTTAGTAGAGGTATGATAACAAAAACTGGAGAATATGAACAAAAAATACAAAGTAATTTTAACAATTTTAAAGATATTTATTATCAAAATTTAGCATTTATGAAATTTAAAAAAAAAGTTCACGTGTAAAGTCAACATATATGTATGGGGAGGAATGTTTTAAGTTTAGAAGTACAACAGAATTTTACAAGTAGACGAAAACATCCCCGAAACTTTTTTTTCTCAAGCTTTGATGAAGCTGGTCGTCAGGGCCGTAATTTATTAATTCAATAAGGTTGTTTTTTTTTCAAACATATTACAGAGTTTGTCTTTACAATAATAATGTTGGTTGCTACCTATTCGATTATGCGAACCCATGGTACAAAATTGAAACCTATTCAACACTGACGACGCGTTTCCACGCGGCATCAATAATGCTTACTGATTTACAAGAAAACAATTTACATCGTAGTGCTATCCTTTAAAACAGGAAATAATTTGTAACAGCTTAGTTTATCTACCCAATATATTTGTTGATTTGTCAACTCATTATTAGCTCACCTGTGCTCAAGGTGAGCTATTGTGATCACATTTTGTCCGGCGTCCGGCTGTCATGTGTAGTCAACAATTGCCTTGTTAACACTCTACAGGCTACATTTTGCATCAGTTCTTCATGAAAGTTTATCAGAAGATTCATCTCCATCAAATCTTGGACAAGTTCGAAAAAGGGCCATATGATGTCAAAAACTAGGTCACTAGTTCAAATTGAATGAAAAAATTGTTAACAGTCTGGAGTCAGCATTTTAAACTTGAGCATGTTGAAACTTTCGAAATTTCAACCAATCCGGTGAAACCTTTTATCAGAATGTTTGTCTTAAGGATATCTAGGTCAAGTTCGAATATGGGTCAATCTAAAAAATAGGTCACTAGGCCAATTTGAAGGAAAATCTTGTTTATACTCTAGAGAGTTTGTTTTAATGATATTTAGGTCAAGTTTGAATATAGGTCATATTAGGTCAAAAACCCACTAGGCCAAATTGAAGGAAAATCATGTTAAGACTCTGGATGACAGTGGAAGACAGTGGTGCAGAGGTAGAGCGTCGGCCTCTCGTATCAAAGGTCCCTGGTTCGAGTCCCGTGATGAGCGGGTCCTGACTTTGGGATTTTTCCACACAAACGTCGCGAGTACTGGTTAAGTCTCCAGGAAGCAGACATCGAGAGTGATTAATCTAAGCCAAAGGCTTGTTTCGCAATCGATGTAAAATAAATAAGTTTAAACTAAGACTCTGGATGCTGCATTTTTAACTTGAGCATGTTGAAACGTTGTCAGAATGTTTGTCTTGATGATATGTAGGCCAAATTGAAGGAAATCTTGTTAATGCTGTAGAAGCCGCATTTTTATGTCCCCGGAATCACCGATTCGGTGGGCATCTAGTTTTTGGCCTGTCTGCACGTCTTCGAAAAAAAACTTTAACCTTGACCACTACTTTTGAACCATAACAGGTACGGCTACCATATTTCACATGTGTATTCCTTGTGACATGACCTTTCTGTCAGTACCAAAATGTTTGACATTGCGACCTTGACCTTTGACCTAGATGTTGCCATTCTCGAAAAAAACTTTAACCATGACCACTACTTTTGAACCATAACAGGTAAGGCTACCATATTTCACATGTGTGATGTTGCCATTCTCGAAAAAAAATTAACCTTCACCACTACTTTTGAACCATAACAGGTACGGCTACCATATTTCACATGTGTATTCCTTGTGACATGACCTTTCTGTCAGTACCAACATTTTTGACCTTGCGACCTTGACCTTTGACCTAGATGTTGCCATTCGGGGGCATCAGTGTTTCACAAACACATCTTGTTTTATTCAGCAGCTTAAAATTTTGTCAGAATGTTTATCTAGGCCAAGTTCCAATATGGGTCATGCTTGGTCAAAAACTAGGTCACTAGGCCAAATTGAAGGAAAATCTTGTTAACCCACATTTTTAACTTGAGCATGTTGAAACTTTATCAGAATGTTTGTCTTGATATGTAGTTTAAATATTGGTCATATCTGTTCAAAAAGTAGGTCAGTCACTCGGCAAAATTAAAGGAAAATATTGTTAAAACTCCGGAGGCCACATTTTTACTTTGAGCAAGTTGAAACTTTGATAGAATGTTTGCCTTGATGATATCTAGTCCATGTTGGGATATGTGTCATATCAGGCATAAAAAAAGGTCACTAGGCCAAATGAAGTAAAATCTTGTTAACACTCAGGAGGTTGCATTTTGAATCTTTTTCAGAATAATTATCTTGATGTGTTTTGCATTAGAAATCACATTGCATAATTCAGGTGAGCAATCTAGGGCCATCATGGCCCTCTTGTTAAACATTGATTTCTTTCCAGGGGCAGCTTTTACAATGTATTAGGGAAAATTGTTCATTTTTCATGTTTTCTAAAATAATCAGATACGGTAAATCGAAAAAGGATTCCAATATAGAGGGAGATATGTATCTTAAAATTGACTTCCTCAAAGCATTTAGAACATATCATTTATAAGACTCTTTTGTCATCATTACTGGACCAATTACATCCAACTTGATAATGAAATATTCCTCAGGTCATCCTCTATATGAAAATAATAATATATAAATAATTAAATGCAATGGTAGCTGGTAATGATTCTTATTGGAATCTCTCCCAAAAATAGCTTTCACTTCAATGATTGGCTAATAAAACATAGCTACTCGGACTGTGACATTTCAACTTGATAATCTAAAGTGTATTGTGCTTTCTTTGAAAATCTGGGAATAGCCTTAATATAAAATAATTTCACCAAAATAACTAAACTAAATTTGTTAGCCAATAACCAATAATACTGTAAGGGACTGTGACCCATGTTTGTTCAAGTTGGGAAAATGTTCTATTCTGAAAGTGTTGGCCTCATTTTGATATTTTGTTTGCATCAAATTACATTTATGATCTTTTTTTGGTAATATTGTACCACAGCAACTTAAGACAAGTTGATTGTGACTTATAAATAGCTGTCAAGAGCTGTGTCAATTTGATGAATGGTCTGGGGGCCTGGTGTTGAATTTTACAGATTATAGTTTACCGACCTATATTTCGTTAAATGTTGAACCTTCGTCTTTCATTATGTAAGTAAAGTTGAGTTTTACCATTAATGTGTTTGAACAACTCTTTTGAACAATGATCTGGTCACACAATTTAAACCCTCCCTGCATGAAACAAATCTGCAGCAGGCGACTACTTTGGAAACATATAGGCAAAAGATACGGAAAATCTTTATAACAAAGTTTTATATTTTTTAAAAGGGAGAAATTCCCGATCAAGAGCAATTTCTCCTTTTTGTCGAATATTTTTTAAAAGCAGATGCATCAAAATGTATATTGTAATTTTTCCAGAAATAATTAAAGGTAATCAGTGTAATCACCAAGTGTGTTTGTTTATTCCTACCAATAAGAATTGCTGCTGCATTGTTTTACGAAGAAAAGTAAACATTTGGATTCTTGCAAGACAGTTATAACTACATGGAAACATGTAGCTACAACTGACATGCACGGATAACAAGCTGGAAATTTGATTGTTTAATTAATGTGTAAACATGCATATCTTGGTCGACAAATGATTCCTGGGGGAAAATCCAGTCAAGTTCTGCTGAATAACAAACACACATGTTCATGTACATAATAATCACCGGGTCGGCAATAAAACCCAATGTTGTGTTGCAATCAAAATGGTTCGACAGAAAAATAAGAATGTAGCGGGCATGTAGTATGCCGCCACATCTGGATCTGTACCTGGGTTAACCTTATATATGCAGCATTGTAATTGTGGTATGATTTTAGTTTGAGATTGTTTTTATAACAAATACAGTTATTTTTATGATTCATATTCTTTATTATTCTTTTACAATCAACAACCTACCATCAAATCTTTTAGAATTCATGAAAATTGCTATTGGATTGCATAGCTTATCAGTCCTTTGATGCTACTCGATGTTTATAGAATTCACTGGTTAAAAGGGCATATATCCCTATCGGATAATTTTCTCTTCTTTCCACACAATGTTTAAATTCTCATGCAAAATTATATTTACAAATTTCCAGAAATGAGATTCACTCTGAAACAAGGTTTCACAGCAACAACTGTAAACAAGAGGGCCATGATGGCCCTGGATCGCTCACTTGATTATTATTTTTTCACTTTAGCTATATAAGCCCCGCCCCCTGGCTGCCATAGTTTCCAACCAATCAACTTGGCTTGAAGGAATCTCTACAAAATTATTTGAAAATCGGCCTGACACTTTTGGAGGAGAAGATTTTTTAAGTTTTCACTATAGCCATATAATGTAAAATAGCCCTGCCCACTGGCGGCCATGTATTTCGACCAATCAACATGGCTTGAAGAAATCTGATAGTGGGTCATTAAGGAACATTTCTACAAAATTATTTGAAAATCGGCTTTACACTTTCAGAGAAGAAGATTTTTTAAGTTTTTACTATAGCCATATAAGGCAAAAGAACCCCGCCCCCCCTGGCGGCAATGTTTTTCAACCAATCAACATGACTTGAAGGAATCTGATAAAGGGTCATCCAAGGAACATTTCTACAAAATTATTTGAAAATAGGCCAGATACTTTCGGAGGAGAAGATTGTTTAAGTTTTCACTATAGCCATACAAGGCAAAATAGCCCCAACCACCCTGGCGCCATGTTTTTCAACCAATCAACATGGCTTGAAGGAATCTGATAGAGGGTCATCGTAGGAACATTTCTACAAAATAATTTGAAAATTTGCCAACCAGTTTGGGAGAAGAAGAATTTTGAAGTTTTTTTCATTTCGTTGCCATGGAAACCATAGTTCTGCATGGATCCCAAAAGGAAATCTGGTGAGGTCATTGAGAGGATGCTTTCTGTGAAGTTTCATCCCAATTGACCCACTGGTTACTGAGGAGAAGAAGTTGACGCCGGACAAAAGGTGATCACAATAACTGGCCTTGAGCAAAGCTCAGGTCAGCTAAAAATGTACGGCAAACTTGATCACTAAAATATGATACATAAACTACATCACAATGAATGTTGGGCCGCGCCAAGCTAACCTCCGGAAGTTTTGAATTAAATGGTAATAATGACCACTGTCACAAACTATAAAACTCTGAAAACGTTCTTGGTGGTCTGAAATGAACTCCATGCTCCGAATGCTTCCGCTTTTTCAATTTAGAGAACAAATTTGCTTCTGATTAATCAGATACTTAAGTTGTAGACTGATCTGGATCTTGGCTGGTCAATCAGTATTTGTGTGATGAGGATTCAAGTCCGCTGTGAAGGCAATTTGCTGGCTGGTGTAGGCTGTACCATTCGGTTTACCGGCAGTCGCGTTCTCTTGAGCAATTTGGTGGAAAAAGGAGTAAACAGTCTATGATACCAAGATAAACACTCAGCTATCAACCAAGGATATCAAAGTCATCTCTCTGAAAATATACAGAAACAAGCACAATTTATTATTTAAATGTGAAAAAATAAGACCTTGTGGAGACGGCAATGTTTAAATTTACAATCATACTATGATGTCTGAAATGTTACCACAATGTTGGAAGTTACAATCAATCTATATATAGGATCGGACATGAATTGTCATTTTATAAAAAGTTTTATTAATCAAGTTCAAGAAATTAGTTATTAAGCGAGCCTGTGGCGAGCTTCATAACAAATTTCTTGGACAAGTTTAATAAAACTTTTTATGAAATGACAACGAATGTCAAGTTTCTTTTCATCACATGACGAAAACAAAAAGAAAATCGGGTTTTCCAAAGCTATTTCAATTTTGTCAGTAAACCGTATAACAATGCCACCAATAATTATGCCGAGGTCATATTTAGCTAAGTGACTTCAGAGTGACTTGTGAGGCGTATTTCGATAAAATGTACTTAACGTTTACAATATTTCTAGTTGAAATTTACGTGTTTTGGGGCCAAAGTGACTAACGTTATGACGTCAAACTGCTGACGTGACGTCATTTTCCTAGTATTCGGTCATATTACACACATTATATATATATTGAAATATGTAATGGGTATATTAGATCGGATACAAGCATTGTAATGTGATAAATATATATATATCAATCTATGTTGTCCGCCAGTTGTTGATGTGTGTATGTTCAAGTATTTCAGTCCTATCACATTCTTTCCAGAGTAAAAACTAGAATGGAGTGCTCCCCGGAGCACGTGTGTCGCCTGCCGGCGCCTTGTCAGAAAATTTTAATTTTTGACAGAAAAGGGGCAATAACTTCGATATAAAAAAGATTCGGATTATCCCCCTTTTGTGAACCCATCACAAAGATTGATATAAACATTTGTCAGAAGTTTCAATCCAATCCTTGAGTAGAAAAAAAAAAATTATTTGAAAACGTGACGAAAAAGTGTGTCGACAGACGCCGGACAAAAAAAAAAGTAGTGCCTACCATGCTACGCAGGTGACACAAAAAATGGTACTGCTGGTAAGTTGATTCTTATGCCAGTGCATCAGGTGAAATGCTATCCCTTCAAACCGCTATGAGCAAGGAGATAAGCCACTACTACGATAAGTGTTGTTATGACCTGACCGGGGATGGAAACCTGGTCTCATGCTCTCCGTAAGGCACAACAGCATCCATTTACTTTAGACAAATTGTTAGTTCTGCAGCAAATGTATTTTGGTACAATTGTAAGCTCTGCAGCATATGTATCTTAGTACAATTGTAGGAAAAGGAAAAATTATTATAGGAAATTTCTGTTTCTCAATTTACACTTGTGATCAGCAGTACTGTTAGTTAAAGGTTACATCAGAATATGGAATGAGGACTGAATTCTAAACAAGAGGGCCATGATGGCCCTAGTTCGCTCACCTTAATTATAAAATGTACTGCAATGTAAAACACATCAAGACAATTATTCTGAATGCAGCCTCCACAGTGTGAACAAGATTTTCCTTCATTTGGCCTAGTGATCTATATTTTTTTACCTGATATGACCCATATTCCAACATGGACTAGATATCATCAAGACAACATTCTGAAAAAGTTTCAACTTGCTCAAGGTAAAAATGCTGCCTTCAGCGATTGAACAATATTTTCCTTTATTGACCTTGTTTCTGACCAAATATGACCCATATTCGAACTTGACCAAGATATAATTCAGACAAACATTACGACCATTTCAAGCTGCGGAAGCAAAAAATGCGGCATCCAAAGTGTTAACAAGACTTTCCTTCAATTTGGCCTAGTGACCTAGATTTTGACCCTACATGACCCATATTCGAACATTGGCTTAGATATCATTTAGATAAACATTCTCATCAAATGTCAAGCTGCTGTCTTCTACAGTTAACAAGATTTTCCTTCAATTTGGCCTAGTGACCTAGTTTCTGACCCATATTCAAACTTGAGCTAGATATCTTTAAGACAAACATTCTGACAAAATTTCAAACTTCAATTTGACCTAGTGACCAACTTTTTGACCCAACATGACCCATGTTTGAACTTGACTTACATATCATCAAGACAAACATTCTGATAAAGTTTCAACATGCTCAAATTGAAAATGTGGCCTCTAAAGTGTTAACAAGATTTCCCTTCAATTTGACCTAGTGACCTAGGTTTTGACCTCATATGGCCCAGTTTCGAACTCGTCCTAGATTTGATGGAAATAAATGTTCTGATAAACTTTCATGAAGATTGGATGTAGCCTGTAGAGTGTTAACAAGATCAAATGTTGACACCGGACAAAATGTGATCACAATCGCTCACCTTTCACTTCATGTATAGGTGAGCTAAAAAGAAGGAATAGAAAATTCTCAATGTCGACATTGAATTCTAATAAAGAACGAATAGAGAAGTTTCATAAACTCACAATATCATTGTAATCCAGCACATGTTTCCGGATGGCTGAGCTATCTGTCCATGTGATGAAATCTGCCATATTCCTGTAAAGATAAACGGAGGATATGTAACATTGTTAGAATCATCTACCAGTAAAGATAAACGGAGGATATGTGACATTGTTAGAATCATCTACCAGTAAAGATAAACAGAGGGTACATGACATTGTTAGAATCATCTACCAGTAAACAGAGGGTACGTGACATTGTTAGAATCATCTACCAGTAAACAGAGGGTACGTGACATTGTTAGAATCATCTACCAGTAAAGATAAACAGAGGGTACGTGACATTGTTAGAAGTAGAACTATCACTAAAGGTGATTAATACCCCCGCCCCAACCCCTGACACATATTATATCTCACAGTATTATCTTTGACTCAGACAATTTGAATATCAGTATCAAAAAGAAATACTAAGATGATATCAAAAAGCAATATACAAATCTAATTTTAAAGAAATTTTGTCAGGAACATTTTCTAATGCATAAAATACAATCCGCATAAAGTACTATTTCCTCATGAAATAAGTTTTGATTTAGTTTTATAGTTTCAAAAAACAAACAAACAAGAAGAAAATGAACCGCATTCTTTATTCAAAGAGTAACAAGGTTTTTACTGTAAACTACTGAATATTCGCGAGGACCTATTTTCGGTATTTATCTTGATTTTGATATTTTAATTTTGAGAATAAGTAGCAGAAGTTTAAATTTCACTTCTGATCGATATATTTTCGCGAGGAGATCAGCTTGCAAATATAAGGGAATATAAAATCCTTACGTAATTTAGGTAGTTTACAGTAGCTATAATGTAATATAATATCATGTTCTACCTCTTGACACTAGCACAGCTTCTTGAAGGGAACAGCACCAGACACAATCAAGTGGTCACTGTAGTATGTTGGAATGACATGACGCACCAGATTAGATTTTAAGAAAAAAAATCCTATTTCAAGGTCAGAGGTGAAGGTCACAGGGACATGAAATTTGCGTCTTGCACATCTACTACTCCTGATTAACATTTATGCCAAGGATCAAGTAAATCAGGTTGAAACTGAAGGAGGAGTACAACAGATTAGATTTTAACAAAACAAATTCCTATTTCAAGGTCAGAGGTCAAGGTCACAGGGACATGAAATTTGTGTCTTGCACATCTACTACTCCTGATTAACATTTATGCCAAGTATCAAGTAAATCAGGTTGAAACTGAAGGAGGAGTACAACAGATTAGATTTTAACAAAACAAATTCCTATTTCAAGGTCAGAGGTCAAGGTCACAGGGACATGAAATTTGCGTCTTGCACATCTACTACTCCTGATTAACAGTTATGCCAAGTATCAAGTAAATCAAGTTGAAACTGAATGAGTAAAACAGATTAGATTTTAACAAAGAAAAATCCTATTTCAAGGTCAAGGCCAAGGTCACAGGGACATGAAATTTGCGTCTTGCACATCTACTACTCCTGATTAACATTTATGCCAAGTATCAAGTAAATCAGGTTGAAACTGAAGGAGTACAACAGATTAGATTTTAACAAAACAAATTCCTATTTCAAGGTCAGAGGTCAAGGTGAAGGTCACAGGGACATGAAATGTGCGTGTTGCACATCTACTACTCCTGATTAACATTTATGCCAAGTATGAAGTAAATCAGGTTGAAACTGAAGGAGGAGTACAACAGATTAGATTTTAACAAAAAAAAATCCTATTTCAAGGTCAGAGGTCAAGGTCACAGGGACATGAAATTTGCGTCTTGCACATCTACTACTCCTGATTAACATTTATGCCAAGTATCAAGTAAATCAGGTTGAAACTGAAGGAGGAGTACAACAGATTAGATGTTAACAAAAGAAAAATCCTATTTCAAGGTCAGAGGTCAAGGTCAAGGGGACATGAAATTTGCGTCTTGCACATCTACTACTCCTGATTAACATGTATGCCAAGTATGAAGTAAATCAGGTTGAAACTGAAGGAGGAGTAGAACAGATTAGATTTTAACAAAACAAATTCCTATTTCACAGTCAAAGGTCAAGGTGAAGGTCACAGGGGCATGAAATGTGCGTGTTGCACATCTACTACTCCTGATTAACATTTATGCCAAGTATGAAGTAAATCAGGTTGAAACTGAAGGAGGAGTACAACAGATTAGATTTTAACAAAAAAAAATCCTATATCAAGGTCAGAGGTCAAGGGACATGAAATTTGCGTCTTGCACATCTACTACTCCTGATTAACATTTATGCCAAGTATCAAGTAAATCAGGTTGAAACTGAAGGAGGAGTACAACAGATTAGATTTTAACAAAAAAAAAAATCCTATTTCAAGGTCAGAGGTCAAGGTCACAGGGTACGTTGCAAGTTATCAAACCTGACCAAGATATTCTGCCCATAAACATATTGTCTTAATTTGGTGATGATCGGATAAAAGCTTTACAAGTAATTTAGCTGACAAGACCAATTTTAGGTAATTTCTATAATTAAAGGGAAATAACTCTCTATCGACTGGAGCAATATGGCTAGTTATCGAACTTGTCCAAGATATTACGCCAATACACATTCTGACCAAATTTCAGGACAAAGGCTTCTAATTTTATTGAGCTGACAAGACCAATTTTAGGTTATTTCTATAATTAAAGGGCAGTAATTCTCGATTGACTAAAGCGATATGGCTAGTTATCGAACTTGTCCGAGATATTATGCAAATACACATTCTGACCAAATTTTGTAATGATAGGACACAAAGGCTTCTAAAGTTATTGAGCTGACAAGACCAATTTTAGGTAATTTCTATAATTGAAGGGTGATAACTCTTGATTGACTGGAGCAATATGGCTAGTTATCAAACTTGTCCGAGATATTATGCCAATACACATTCTGACTAAATTTAGTGATGATTGGGCAAAGGCTTCTAAAGTTATTGAGCTGACAAGACCAATTTTGGGTAATTTCTATAATTAAAGGGTGATAACTCTTGATTGACTTAGGCGATATGGCTAGTTATCGAACTTGTCCGAGATATTATCCCAATACACATTCTGACCAAATTTAGTGATGATTGGACAAAGGCTTCTTAAGTTATTGAGCTGACAAGACCAATTTTGGGTAATTTCTATAATTAAAGGGCGATAACTCTTGATTGACTAAAGCGATATGGCTAGTTATCGAACTTGTCCGAGATATTATGCCAATACACATTCTGACTAAATTTGGTGATGATTGGACAAAGGCTTCTAAAGTTATTGAGCTGACAACATACTGGACGCCGCAGGTAAAACTATAATATGATCCGTTTTTTCAAAACGGGCGTATAAAAAACAAACCGCATGGTAACAAAATAACATCCAAACATAGTACAACTTATGAATATAATGGCATACTGGAATTTACCTGGTCACAAGAAATGCAGGATCTTTCACTACCTCTGGTCCAACTCGAACATCTGAGAGAAGTTATGGAAACAATGGCTATAATGATAATTTATTTTGGTAACAAAGACGTTAAAACAAGTCGTACATTTACAATGAAAGTTTCAATAAACTTGGTCAGTCACATCAAAAACCAGGAATAACACAAATAAGGGGGAGAAATCCCTAATTTCCATTGTTGTGCTTGGCTTAACAATAGGTGTAGGTGTAATTATGACTAGTTATAAACTGTATGAAATACTTTATTTTAAAAAGATTACTGAATTATTTAAGTAACATTCTTGTGAAATTATTTTGAAATTGGTCCATTGGTGAAGAGAATGTTTTGTAGGAAAACAGACAGATGGACGCCAGACGGTGAGTGATCACAATAAATCAGCACAAACTTGTGTGCTCAGGTGAGCTAAAAACAGCATGAAAACACTTAAGTTGTGGTAATTTTATAGCAGCAGCAAAGGATACGCCCTTGTTCTATAAAGGTAGTGGCTGTTTTTAAAGTTTCTGCCATGTGGCTTTTCACCATTAATACTGGCAATCTTCGTCTGGAAAAGAACATATAATTGTCTATAACAATATACCATCACTATACATGGTGATAACATATAATTGTTTATAACAAGATACCACGGATCACTCACTATACATGGTGATAACATATCATTGTCTATAACAAGATACCATGGATCACTCACTATACATGGTGATAATATTTCTGCTTGTTAATTTTACTGATAAAGGTCACTTCTACAGCAGCACAACTTTTGAAAAGACCATAACTAGAAAATTGCTCTTAACCCTTTCCTACAACATAGTTGACGCCTCTGTAGCAAACAACTTTTGAAATCCTTTTGGCATATGCCACAATGATTTTTAACTCTATTTAAAAACCATACTATCATTTATAGATATTTTTTATATATGAAAATGTTATTAGTGAATAGAAAAGAAATCATTGATACAAAAGGTGAAATTGCTTATCACGATCAAATTATTCCTTTTGTCACAATGTTTTTCAAACTTTGTCAGGTGCAGAGGCATCAGAAAGCAGCAGTTACTGTTTATGGAAAATCAGTTTTGGACCAGATGATTTAACACACATAAATAGAATTACAAGGACACTTGATAATCACCATCAGCACTATGATCAAATTAAAACAACTGAATGAATCGAGAGAAAGTTTATTTCAGAAATCCTACTACCTGCAGAATGAGGAAGCTGTTATGGTATCTGCTAAGGCTAGAGAGGATTTGGTTACAATGAGACCTAAATTGTACCTGAAATTAGATAAAATAGATAAAATAGTATCCTCACTGAAAACTTTTGACTACTCAATTGTAATGGAACAGATCACTGTCTAACGCTTCCCATGTGTAGACGCATTCTGATGCAATTACAGCAGCCGACTTATGAAAACATTGTGGCAAAATGAGAAATTGCTCATAATGAACAATTTCACCATTTGCCATAATGTTTTCAACTCTATTTAAAGATTAAACATGTGATTTTGGAAATTCTTCAAATTTCTGCAAGGATTTTTTCAACTTCTTCTGCTGCAGATTTGTAGTATGTTGTAAAGGGTTAACCTATCTATGCACACACATTTTATTTGAAAACATTAAGGCAAAATGACAAAATTAATCATAATGTTTGTATCTTTTTTCAATAATCCTTCTTTCATCCGTAGAGAAATACCATTTCTTAGCCTATTGGAAAAGGGTAAAATTACAATACGGAATATGGGAAAAGACATATCGGTTGCTTTTAACTCCTGCCTTGGCACAGATGGTTTTAGATGCATCTGCAGCAGACTGCTTTTGAAAATAGTGTGGGATAGAGGAATTTCCCACAATTATTTCAATTTGATTAAACATTAAACTTTTTTAACGTAATGTCCTTATTTAAATGAAACAAAAGGGCCAAGATGGCCTTAAATCGATCACCTGAGTGATAGTGAATTAGTAGCCAATATCTGGGAAAGTTTCATCAGGAGCGCAAATGAAACTGCAAGGAGCGGCTAAGAAATAACTTATCAGTAAAGGCCATTTGAAGTAAGACAATAGTATAAATAAACCAGACAGACAGTTGTTAGTTGTTTGTCACAAATTGTTGATGACAAAATACCAGGATGACATTTAAATGTGAAAATTGGGCTCATCTATTTTACAATTTTCACAGGAAGTAGGTAATTCTCTTTGTGGGTGTTTTTTCAACAAGCAAAACATTTGTTCTAGTTTCTTCCTTATGCTTTTAACTTTCACTGCATACATATCCTTTCTAGTTCAATTCTGTAACTTTCCTACTCATGCCAGCACTGGCATAATATTCCACTGTGGCCAGAATAACCATTAAAACCATTGGAAATGGGAACTTGTGTAAACAATCCTGTATAATGAATGTTATAAGGGTTTAACATTTACAGCATTATAACATGAGCTACAATTCAGCATCCTTTAAATCCCCATCAATCAACAAACAGAGAGGGGTAATCAAGCCTGACATTCATCCAAGGGAAAGTAAACCAAGGATTGTTTAAACATCACATGAGGTGCATATCAATGAATAAATTTAAACTGAGAAATGAGGTTTGTGGCATTAACATTTTGGTAGCAAAAGATACATCTAGGGTTATATTACATGGAGGCTCAAGACACCAAATCACCTGTCGAAGCTAATTTGTAAATCTTCCTTTAAGTACATGCCAAAAGTAAGACGATTTTAATTTTTTTAAAAACCTTCATGATGGTAGGTTGACACTAGTATGTTTCTGAAAACGCCGTATAGACCAGTCTACAATAGATGGGAAAGTACATCATTGGACTAGAAGATAAGCTGTGTATAAGATCAGTGGATTCATACATTCTTTTATCATTATACTGCATAATATTATTTCAATGTACCCATATGTTACAAACTTCAGGTCAATATGTTTTCTAAATGTTACTCCTGTACATTAAAGTCCTTTCAGATGGTTTTTCATGTCTTTGCACATTTATTACTTTTTAAAACAAGCCATTTAAACCTTTTCCCTCCCACACAATGGGTTTTCTACTTTGCACAATTTTTTCAACTACCGTACGTTTCATAACATTATTTTAATTTATCCATATTTTACAAACTTTTGCTGCTGATAATTTTTGAAAACTAGCAATTTTATCCTTTTCCCACAAAATGGACTTTTCATAACAAGCAATTTCATCCTTCTCCCACAAAATAATTAACTCTGTATCTGAATTATACTTAATCCTTTCCCAGACTTTCTGACACCCCTGCAGCAGATGACTAATGAAAACATTGTGGCAAATGAAGATATTTCTCATAATGAGCAATTTGCCACAATGTTTTCAACTCTATTCAATAATTGTACTTCCCTTTTAATATACAGAGTTTTCATATGTTTTTAAAATTGTCTGCTGCAGATTTGTTGTATGTGGGAAAGGGTTCAGCCATGACATTTCCCCCCACAAAATGCTTTCAAATCAGACTACTCAAAAAGTGAGGACATCTCGTAAAGCTATAATTTATTCATGGCCAGATGAATACAGATGGTTCTATTTAATCCCTCATATCTCATCAACTGACAATTCATTGGATTAAGTTCTAACAGAAAATGAATACTTCAAGCATTGTAAACAGGATAAACACTGGAAACCCTAATGAGAAAGCTTAACAAACACCAAAAGTTTTAACAAAAACACTTTCAGTTCACAAAATTGACCCCTCGACCACAAACTAAAAAATATTCATGCATGAATGAATATGCAAATCTTTGAAAAAGGAGAGAGGCTGCTAAAAGTAGTTCCACACAATATGTTCAACATACTTTAAATCCCTGGAGAAATTTCTATCACAAACTTGTCCTGCAGGGCAAGAAGTAATGGAAGAAGAGACCCAAGAGGGCCAGTATAGCTCCACTGTTATAAGGAGAAATAACACTACCAAATAATGTTTTCAACAAAGCTTTTCCTTTTCTCATTAGTTTCTGTTTTTTAATAAAGGTTAGATAAAAGTTTAAAAACACATTTTTATGCACATTTCCCCAAACTTCAACATCCCTTGTGGAACACCCAATGATTATTAGAATAAACATACCATGATAAATATTTGAACAATTAAAGAGTAAAAGAGAGCAAAATAAGCATACTAAAATGAGTGGATACAACACTAACCCTTAACTTATGTACTTAACATAGTTTGTTTATAGAACTGATTTCCTCACATATAATATTGTGATTTCATTTGATAATCTTGACCAATATAAGTATGATTTTAAGACAGCAGAGAAAAACATTGTGTGCAATTTCTGTGCTATGGTATCAAAAGATGTCTGCTGCTGCAAGATAATTTATGGGGAAGATTCTGTTGCAGTAGTGATACAGGTTTTTATATTGTACGACTAGGGGCGTAGACAATTGATTTCTGGTAAGACAGAAGGTCGAGAGAGATGTCAAATTGTCCATAGGGGCGTAGACAATTGATTTCTGGTGAGACAGAAGGTCGAGAGAGATGTCAAATTGTCCATAGGGGCGTAGACAATTGATTTCTGGTGAGACAGAAGGTCGAGAGAGATGTCAAATTGTCCATAGGGGCGTAGACAATTGATTTCTGGTGAGACAGAAGGTCGAGAGAGATGTCAAATTGTCCATAGGGGCGTAGACAATTGATTTCTGGTGAGACAGAAGGTCGAGAGAGATGTCAAATTGTCCATAGGGGCGTAGACAATTGATTTCTGGTGAGACAGAAGGTCGAGAGAGATGTCAAATTGTCCATAGGGGCGTAGACAATTGATTTCTGGTGAGACAGAAGGTCGAGAGAGATGTCAAATTGTCCATAGGGGCGTAGACAATTGATTTCTGGTGAGACAGAAGGTCGAGAGAGATGTCAAATTGTCCATGCCCCAAAAAGATAAACCTGTATCGCTACTGCAATATAATGTTCCTTTTCCCTCGGAATGTTTTTCAACAGATTAGAATAATTTGAACAATCATAGTAGATGGTCTACAAAGGAACACTTCTGCAAAATAATTTTCAAATTAGGCCAGTGCTTTTGTGCAAGATTTTTTTTTAAGTTTTCACTATAATTAATGCATAATTATAAGGAAAACAAGCCCCACCCCTGGGGCCATGTTTATCAACAGATCAGAATAATTTGAACAATCATGGTAGATGGTCACACCCAAGGAACATTTGCGCCAATTATTTTCAAATCGGTCCAGTACTTTTTGACATGAAGGTTTTTTAAAGTTTTCAATATATAATTCATACAAGGAAAATAAACCCCGCCCTCTTAAGCCATGTTTTTCAAAAGATCAGAATAATTGAACAATCTTGGTATAGGGTCAACCAAGGAACATTTGTGCCAAATTATTTTCAAATACATTTGGGCCAGCACATTTGGACAAGATTTTTTTTAAATTGTCACTTTACAAATATATAAGGTAAACAAGCTCCTTCCCCCTGACTGCCATGTTTTTCAATGGATCAGAATAATTTGAAAAATTTTGGTTAGAGGGTTTCTTCAAAAAAGTTTTCAAACCGGGCCTATACTTTTGGAAAAGAATATTTTTAAAGCTTTGGCATTTTTCCCCTTTCCAGATGCTGCAGCAACAACCAAAGCTCAAGTTAGAACGCAATTCTTTGGACAAATTTTGATAAGTGGCCCCTAGGAAACCATCCTGTGAAATTACTATAAAATCATACCATTAGTTTCAGAAAAGAAGATTTAAATGGATGACGGCTGAGCTATTGAATAAGCAGGTAATGGTAATGTTCCTAATGTTCCTTTCTCTTTTTGAGGTTACAATACACCAAAAAAAATCCTTCTTTGTTTCCATGTAAATCAACCAGTTTCAGTCCTCAATTGTCACACTTTCTAAGCGTTTCTCATTGAAAAGAGTTACCTCCTAGCTTAAAAACAATCCAAAGAAAATGTGGAGTCATGCATTATGCAAGAAAGAACTCACCAGGCGAAAATGGTAACCTTCATTTTGGACCAAATCGGGCCCGGACAAAACCGGTGTTTAGCATTCTCTACTTTCACTTTCAAACAAGGTAAAATAACTAAAAGTGATCAAATCAATCATTTCCAGTGCATCCTATAAACATTCACAATGCATTTAAACTCAATGGCATATATATTCAATATATTCTGGTGATGGTATACACTCATATCTACGCAAACAAATGTTTTTTTAGGGACTATAGTACTGCAAGTCAGCGAATGTATTTAGCATAACTTGACCTTGACAAGGTTAAAGTGTTAAAACAATGAAGGAAATCTGCCAAACAAAAACAAAGTTTTGACAAAATAATGCAAAGCCTTATGGACGGACAAACAGGTGGACAAGCAACATGACAGGCAACCGAGAATTAATCCCCATAAATGTGACCACATCAGTATTATATTTAACCTTTTGACCAAGTTTCTAACTCAACTAAGACTTGATGGTGATAAATGTTCTGATGAACTTCAAATCGTATGTTCAGAGTTGATGGCGATAAATGATCTGATGAACTTTCATGAAATTCACATTGTATGTTCATTATGTGTTACTTTTAAAAGGACCTAGTGACCTTTTGACCCCATGTGAACAATTTTTAAACCTGACTTGGATTTGATGAATATTGGATGAAAATTGTGACCTCATTGGTGTTCACAAGGATTTTGTTGAGATTGAATAAATGAACTAATTTTAATCCTTATCCGGTTTCAAACTTGCCTGAGATTAGATGGAGATAAATTTTCTGATAACTTTCATAAAGATTGGATGAAAAATGTTACCTCACAAAGCTGATCTAAAATGTGAGCTAGTGCTAGTTTTCGGCCCCATGTGACCTAGTTTTGAGCCTGACTAAGATTTGATAGAGATGTATGTTCCAAAAGATTGAATGAAAAAAGTGTTCACAAAGTAATTGTTGATGATCACAGTGTCCAATCTAGGATTCGAAAACAAGGGGGGAATATTTATCCGAAAATTGATATTATGAACAAATTGAGGCATTTTTCTGTTCTTTGTCTATGTAAAAAAATCCCCCCTACCGTACAAATTAAAGGGGTATATTCAAAACAATGTGATAATAAGCATGATCCCCCCTCCTAGATTGGACACAGATGATCACAGAAAGATCACAATAAATCACCTGAAGCACTGCTCAAAATTCAACTGAAATACCATTAGAATATGTATATCTTCTCTTTTTATAGAAGCTTGCTATACAATTACATTGAATTATAGCCAACAGTGCTGAGAAATAGTGTGGACAGAAATGTTTGTTCAATAATAAAGGGGGCCATAACGCGTAAAACAAGCAAATTCATGAAATTTATATCCCCCGCTTGCAGGAAATATTGTAGGAATAAAGTCCGCCGAAAGTGACGATCGAACTTGGCCTAGCTGTTAAGGCATTTAACCTTGTTACCAAGTTTGAAAAAAAAACGGTTCACATTTGTGGCAGTAATTGCACGGAAACAGCATTTTTTGATAATCAAGGGGCCATAACTCCACCGAATAAAGTCCGCCAAAAGTGACGATCGAACTTGGCCTAGCCCTTAAAGGAATACACTCGGCTGAAATTTAAACTATATGACTAAATAGCACTACAGTAATGTATCATTTTGATGTAATTACCTTTTGTTTACATGCTTGCACTACCAAGATATATGCTTTTAAAGTTTGTGTTTTCACGTCGGTATCGATCAGCTATGAGCGCCGCCATCTTTGCTTATAATCAACTTCCTGTGACGTCAGTTACCCACTTCCGATTAACACCGTATGGATTACTAAATTTTCAGATCGCTATCTTATCTTAGGTATAGGTCAAAATTGGCCGAATGCGTAAAAGGCCAGTCCAAAAAGGCTGATTATAGGTCCAGAAAGAAAGGTCAATTTCCCAAAATGTCTGGTACAAAAAGGCTGATTATGAGGAAGGACCACTTTTTGAAGTTTAATGGTGTAAATATTGTATACATGTATGTTTGTTTTAGATTATTAATTCATCATAGTGGGGCGGGCGGTAAATTGACCCGTGTTATAATTGATTACAGTTTGCTTTGAATGTTTATTTAAACTTCCTTAATTAGATAATTTGAGAAGTTTGAGAACATAATTGCCGTTAATTTATTGAATTCGATAATAGAGAAGTTTGAGAACGTAATTGCCGTTAATTTAATTTATTAGTAACAAAAAAGGCGATGGAAGGTAAACAAAAACACGACCTTGGCATGTGTAACAAGAGGGCCAAGATGGCCCTAAATCGATCACCTAATTGATAGTAAATTAGTAGCAAATATTTAACTGCAAATATCTAGAAAATTTTATCAGGGAGTGCAAATGAAACTGAAAGGAGTGGACACTTCTCAAGAAACAGCTTATCAGTAAAGGCCATTTATATTGAAATCTAACAAGAACTTTAATAAGAATGGAATTATAAAGTTTTTGTCATTTTGCACCTTTCCTGATGCCGCCTTGCTGCCCTGTTTTTCAACGAAATCAATATGGCTTCAAAAGTTTATTTAGAGGGTCACTTAAGAAACATTTCTACCAAATTATCTTGCAATCGCACAAGTAGATTATGGAGGAAAAGGATTTTAGAATTTGGGTATTTTTCTCACTTTCTGATGCCACAGCAACCAAAGTTCTCAATGGAATTTAAATCTTTGAACAATTTTGAAAGAGGACCACCAAAGGAACATTCTTGTGATGTTTTGTGGAAATTGGTCTATTGGAATGGTAGGAGTTGGTTGTCATTTGTAGCTAAAAGTTCAATTTACCCTTTTTGTGATGACGCCTGGTTGATATGATTGTGTAACCAATCAAAACGGCTTAAACAAATTAAATAGAGGATCATTACAGTAAGATTCGTATTATATTTTCATAAAATCAGACAAACACTTTCATAAAAATGGAATTTTCAAATTTTGTCATTTTGCACCTTTTCTGATGCCGCCTCACTGCCATGTTTTTCGACCAATCAGTATGGCTTGAACAATTTTTATAGAGGGTCACCCAAGGAACATTTCTACCAAATTATATTTGAATCTGACAGGCAGATTCGGAGGAGAAGATTTTTAAAGTTTGGACATTTTGTCCCCTTTCTGATGCCGCAGCAACCAAAGTTCTCATTGGAATTTTAATCTTTGAACAATTTTGAAAGAGGACCACCAAAGGAACATTCTTGTGATGTTTTGTGGTAATTGGTCTATTGGAATGGTAGGAGATGGTTGTCATTTGTAGCTAAAAGTTCAATTTACCCCTTTTGTGATGATGCCTGGTTGCTATGATTGTGTAACCAATCAAAACGGCTTAAACAAATTAAATAGAGGATCATTACAGTAAGATTCGTATTATATTTTCTTAAAATCAGACAAGCATTTGCATAAAAATGGAATTTTCAAATTTTGTCATTTTGCCCCTTTTTTGATGCCGCCTGACTGCCATGTTTTTCGACCAATCAGTATGGCTTGAACAATTTTATAGAGGGTCACCCAATGAACATTTCTACCAAATTATATTTGAATCTGACAGGCAGATTCGGAGGAGAAGATTTTTAAAGTTTGGACCTTTTGCCCCCTTTCTGATGCCGCAGCAACCAAAGTTCTCAATGGAATTTAAATCTTTGAACAACTTTGAAAGAGGCCAACCAACAGTCCTGTTTCACAGAAATTGTCCTTGGAGTTTGGGAGGAGATGATGTTTAAAGCTAAAAGTTAACGCCGGACGGACGACGGACAAAAAGTGATCAGAATATTTGGCTCAGGTGATCTAAACAAGAGGGCCATGATGGCCCTGGAATCGCTCACCTGATTTTTTTTTTCACTTTAGCTATATAAGCCCCGCCATCTGGCGGGCATAGTTTCCAACCAATCAACTTGGCTTTAAGGAATCTGATAGAGGGTCACCCTAGGAACATTTCTACAAAATTATTTGAAAATCGGCCTGACACTTTTGAAGGAGAAGATTTTTTAAGTTTTCACTATAGCAATAAAAGGCAAAATAGCCCCGCCCCCTGGCGGCAATGTTTTTTGACCAATCAACATGGCTTGAAGGAATCTGATAGAGGGTCATCCAAGGAACATTTCTACAAAATTATTTGAAAATCGGCCCGACACTTTTGGAGGAGAAGATTTTTTAAGTTTGCACTATAGCTATATAAGGCAAAAAAACCCCGCCCCCCCCCTGGCGGCCATGATTTTCGACCAATCAACATGGCTTGAAGGAATCTGATAGAGGGTCACCCAAGGAACATTTCTACAAATTTATTTGAAAATCGGCCTGACACTTTTGGAGAAGAAGATTTTTTAAGTTTGCACTATAGCCATATAAGGAAAAATAGCTCCGCCCCCCCTGGCGGCCATGTTTTTCGACCAATCAACATGGCTTGAAGGAATCTGATAGAGGGTCACCCGAGGAACATTTCTACAAAATTATTTGAAAATCTGCCTGACACTTTCGGAGGAGAAGATTTTTTAAGTTTGCACTATAGCCATATAAGGAAAAATAGCCCCGCCCCCCCTGGCGGCCATGTTTTTCGACCAATCAACATGGCTTGAAGGAATCTGATAGAGGGTCACCCGAGGAACATTTCTACAAAATTATTTGAAAATCGGCCTGACACTTTCGGAGGAGAAGATTTTTTAAGAATTTTGAAGTTTTTTCATTTCGTTGCCATGGAAACCAGAATTATGCATGGATCCCGAAAATTTTAAGGAATTCTGGTGAGGACATTGAGAGGATGCTTTCTGTGAAGTTTCATCCCAGTTGACCCACCGGTTACAGATGAGAAAATGTTGACGGACGACGGACGCAGGACATAGGGCGATCACAATAACTCACCTTGAGCACTTCGTGCACAGGTGAGCTAAAAACATAAGAAATTAGGAAATTCTATAAAGTATAATCATTGCAAACATTTGAAAACATAATGGTAATGTTGAAAACATTACCGTAAAAGGAGAAACTGCTAATTTTGAGCAATGTCCTCTTTATTCACGATGTTTTTCAAAAGTCGTCTGCTACAAACGCGTCTTCAACAAGAAAATGGTCGACGTGTTCAATAATTAAAAGGGTAAATTCATTTTTTTATATTTGACCAAACTTTCAAAAGATTTATGTGTTTGTTAAAGAATGAATTGTAAAATAATTTCTCACAAACCTGCATAAAAATCCCTTATAATCCAAATGAAATCGTCCAATTTCACAAACAAAAAAGGTCAACAGATTTTAACACCGAATTTCGGGAGAGCCTATGGGAAATGCTTACGTCATAGCGCGTGGGGATTTTACTCAAATGAACCACGTCAGCACAAATTCCGCATTTGGATAGTTTCAGTGTTAATTTCATAATAAGATCAAATTGCATACTTGTGTGGTATTTTTTTGGTCATGAATCTTCCCAAGAAACAAACAGTGTGATTCACAACTAAAAAGCAAACACAACAATTCATGATCAGTCTGATCTCTGCCTCACAAGGTTTTTCCTCTTCTCTTTTCTGATTTATTGTTATCATGTCCACTATCCAGTAAGTTTTGAAAATGCCTGCCTATAGATCTTTTCACCACATAAATATTTTCGCTGTTGTCGACCAAGGGTTTGAACATGGTCGATTACAGCCAGTGCTGTCCTTGTTTGCATTTGATCATCATCAAATTCCTGACGTTTTGGGCAGTACTTCAACTTAAGGCTGTGACAGTATTGCAGTTATTAATTATATAGGAAAAACTAAATCGAATATTTTCAAACGAACTGACGTCTTTTGACTGCTGTAACATTTTACACGCCTTGCATGATGGTCAATTAATTATTTTATTCCCCCTAATTAGTTGACTTGCTGTTTATTACCCCTAGTCGGCTGCTGCTCCTGATCAGCGCATCAAAGCCTCGGCGGTGCTTTGTTGGTAGATCATAAGTAGTGTCTGATTGCTACCGGAAATATGATTGGGTTTTATGACCTTTAATTGGTTTTCAATAAAGAACGGTACAATGTTTTTAATTTTCGATTAATCTATGAATTACGCCTTTTGTTACAACGTTTACAACTTTATTTATACATGTATTTGCTGTCATAGAGATTGTAGTGTTGTGTGGAGTGCCGGTGTAAGAAAGCCTTTATAGGCATGGCCGAAAATTGTTTTTGCTTTTGAGCGGTACAGTAAGCCTCTGCAGACGCATCCTGACGAAAAACCGACCATATGCAATTTGTGTGTGACGTGGCTCATTTGTGTTAAAACATCAGAAGCTATGCTGTACTCATTCTTCATAAACTTTCCCGTGTCTTGTATTTGGAGGTAATGAATTGTCTGAAATACATTCAACTAAAAACAAGTAACGATTTTAAAAATTGGACGATTTCATTTGGAATTAAAAGGGATATTTATACAGGTTTGAGAATTTTTCTTCAAATATAAAAGTCTCACAACAAAAATCCTTTTGGAAATTTGGTCAAAATTAACCATTTCAATTCTCCCTTTTCAACATACACCAAATCTGCAGCAGATGACTAATATGGAAAATCTCTTTACCGCCAACTCCAGAGTATGTAGGGAATGGGTCGAATTATGCCTGCTCAAAAGACTCGCCGACAGATCCTATTACAGTAGCGTCCGACCACTACCGGAAATTTGATTGTTTCTATGACCTTTGATTGTTCTACAAAAACGACGATTCATTATGTCTAACGAGCTGTGAAATCATAACAAACAACTGTCAAATATATAAACGATTGAAATTATTGTATAAATAAATGTTAACACACATATATTTAATTGGCTGATATATATTACAAGAGTTAATTTCGAGTTTTCTATTCACCTACTATGGTTGGATACTATTTACTATAAAACTTTATATAGATCTAGTGATAATATGATGTAATGCTTTGAATTTCATTTTGAATAATTGAAGTTTAGGTTTGTAAACTTCCGGGGTTAATTTTCATACGAAAAAGTATATTTTGTATTCCCTTTATAGTACCGCAGTCGTTCATTAGCTAACTCTACTTGTATGTTTTGTTTGGGACATAGAGGGTAAATGACGTCACGAATCTTTTCAGAAAGTATCGAGACATTGCGATATGTAAACAATGGCTGTGCCAATGCTGAGCACCGATCAGCACAAATAGTCATTTTTAAATAGTAATATCTTCATTATTAGTTGTATGTTAATGAAATGCATAGTAAATAAATGTTCTTTAAGTCAATATTTTTCGATTCAAAGTGAGTTTTTTTCAGCCGAGTGTATTCCTTTAACCCTTTCCCTCATATAGACGCTTTCTGACGCCTCTGCAGCAGACGGCGTTTTGAAAACATAGTGACAAAAGAAGAAATTGCACAAAACGTGCAATTTCTCCTTTTGCCACGATGTTTTCCACTTTTTGTCATAGGTTATCCATTCAATTATGGAGATTTTCTATGGTTTGACAAAATAGATTCGAAAACATCTGCTGCAGATTTATCGTATGGGGGAAAGGGTTAAGGTATTTTACGTAGTTTGAAAAAAAAACGGTTCACATTTGTGGCAGTTATTGCACGGAAACAGCAACAAACGTTAATCAAGGGGCCATAGCTCCACCGAATAAAGTCCTCTGAAAGTGACGATCGAACTTGGCCTAGCCCTTAAGGTATTTAACCTTGTTACCAAGTTTGAAAAAAAACGGTTCACATTTGTGGCAGTTATTGCACGGAAACGAAGTGTGACAGACAGACAAACCGAAATTAATAACCCCCCTTTTTTTCTTCAAAAGGGCCATAGTGGACCTAGATAACTCACCTAAATTATGCAATGTGATCTCCAATGCAAAACACATGGCATCAAGACAATTATTCTGACAAAGATTCAAAATGCAAACTCCAATGTTAACAAGATTATCTTTCATTTGGCCTAGTGACCTACTTTTTTTACCTGATATGACCCATACTCAAACATGGACCACATATCATCCAAACGAACATTCTGACAAAGTTTCAACTTGCTAAAAGTAAAAATGCGGCTTCCAGAGTTTTAACAATAATTTCCTTCAATTTGGCCTAGTGACCTAGTTTTTTACCCAATATAACCCATATTAGAACTTGGCCTAGATATCATTTACACTCTGACCAAATTTGAAGATGTTGAAGCGGCTTTTACAGTGTTAACAAGAGTGTCCTTCAATTTCGCCTAGTGCCCTAGTTTTTGAACAGACATGACCTATATTCAAACTTGGCCTACATATAATCAAGACAAACATTCTGATAAAGTTTCAACATGCTCAAGTTAAAAATGCACCCTCCAGTGTTAATAAGATTTCCCTTCAATTTGGCCTAGTGACCTAGTTTCTGACCCAATATGACCCATTTTCATTCTTGACCTAGATATCATTAGGACTAACATTCTGATGAAATTCAAACTGCTGAAAAAAAATTGCAGCCTCTACGGTGTTAACATGTTTTTCCTTCAATTTGACCTAGTGACCTAGTTTTTGAACAGACATGACCTATATTCAAACTTGGCCTACATATCATCAAGACAAACATTCTTATAAAGTTTTAACAGGCTCAAATTAAAAATGCAGCATCCAGAGTGTTAACAATATTTCCCTTCAATTTGGCCTAGTGGCCTAGTTTCTGACCCAATATGAGAGAGATTATGATCCATATTCCAACTTGACCTAGATATTATTCAGACAAAATTGCAGCCTCTAGAATGTTAACATGATTTTCCTTCAATCTGACCTAGTGACCTACATTTTGACCTGACATGAACCACATTTACACTTGACCTACATATCATCAAGACAAACATTCTGATAAAGTTTCAACAGGCTCAAGTTAAAAATTTCATGAAGATCGGATGCAAAATGTAGCCGGTAGAGTGTTAACAAGGCAATTGTGAATGACAAAATGCCAGACAAAATGTGTTCACAATAACTCACATTGAGCACGTTGTGCACAGGTGAGCTAAAAATGCATCCAAATTGTCAAACAATATGCATATTTCCAATTTGTATAGAAAAGAAGCTTCCTGTAAAATGTATGTATTGAATTCCATCTTGTTGTTGATGATCAGATAAAATAAGGGGTGGGGACGAAAAAACTCCTATAGTGATACAACGAATCAGCAAATGTTCAAATACATGTACATATAAAATTGTGAAAGGAAAGATGATTCCTTTGATTTTCTTACAATTTTTCCAAAATCTGACTTGTCGCTTCTAATCTGAATGGATCTTTTGGATCAAGGTCTTTGACTTTTCTTGCTAATTCTCGAACATGTCTTGAAAGTTTATTGTATCTGAAAAACAAAGATAACTGTAAAATTCTTCATACTTTATATTATGAATGATCTGTTGTTGACATTTGATCTTTGAAATATGATCACATTTTCTCCTTTTTTAACTAACTTGTTCAGGGTTGCAGGGTTAGCATTACGACTGACTGGCTGCTGTCAGGATAAATGTACCAGTAGTACTGGTAACTTACCCATGAAAGGCCTTGCTATAACTGAACAAGAGGCCAAAGAGGGCCAGTATCGCTTCACTGCCATTAGGCAAAAATTAAATCTCCAAACAGCCCCACCCCCTGGTGGCCATGTTTTTTACCAATCACCATGGCCTGAAAGAAGTTGTAGAGTGTCACCTAAGGAATATTTCTTAAACATTATTTGAAAATTGGCCGTCCAGTTTAGGACAAGAAGAATGTTAAAGTTTTTCTTTCGTTTGCCATGGAAACCATAAGTTTGCATGGGTCCTATGAAATTTCATCCAATTGGAAAAGTCATTTGAAGCAAGAAGTTGACGCACGGACGACGGACAATTCGCCATGACATAAGTTTGACTGGCTTTCAGCCAGTGGAGCTAAAAATTGTTGGAAGCGGTGTAAAATACCAAATGATCAATTGATAGAGGATCACATTTTTCCCTTTTTTAACCAACTTTAATTAATAGATGATTTGATCAACCAAATAATATTTGATAATATTTGGCAAAAGTGCAAAATATTCTATAGGATTTAATTATGAGTTCTGAGAACAAATACACTTTCTAATTTATGTTTACCTTAGAACCAATATAATAAACTTAGCTTCAAAGGATGCTTAGGGCATAATCTGCAGTAATTTGTCTCAAGGCTATCCTTTAATCTTTAGCGAACAACCTGTATTTAACTTTGTTGGCAGCCAAACAAATGTCAGGGGCAGGTACATTTTTATTTGTTTGGAACAAACAAATTTAGTAGCTGCAATTCTGAAGCCGTTCGTCTTATGTAAAAGTCCATGAATTTCATACGCGTGAAAGTAGTACTCAATACATGCTCTTACTTTTCAAATGTATCACGATTTTTGAAATAATGATATATTTATATCGTCTTTGTTTTCTTATGTGGTTCTTATATTCAAAGAGAATTACGAAATAAAATGAAACATTGTATTTTAAAACATGAATGCGGAGAGATTTATAAATCTCAATGAGTGAACTGCTACAGGGAGAACTATTTCCGATTTAAGCTCCAGATACGGTATTTGAATTTTCAATCACGCATTGAAAATGTAGATAAAAACAGAATTGAAAATATTTTCTTTGTGCCTTGTCGGCCATATAAATATAGTATAAAGAATTAAAAAAACAAATATGTGCGTCATAAAATGCATTTAAAATGAGAGTAACACATTTGCAGAGAAATCGTGATCGTCGAATTCTATTTATAAATACAACGGTATGGGGGGAGGGTCTAAAGTGCGGACGCGATCTGCGGACAAATACATTATAGAGGGAAAATGCGGACAAATGCAATATAGAGGGAAAATGCCGACGCAATAGAATATAGAGCAAATCTGCGGACGCTATGATTTGTTGTAAAAAATGTTTAATTAAAGATGGGCAACTGTGTATAATTTGTTACATATGATCATATCCGGGGTTTTCTTTGTAAATATATAATGTGTTTGATTGCTTTTATCAGTGATATAGAATAAACCAAAAATCGAGATCATGCTGAAATGGAATCTCTTTGTAAAGTGTTTTAACGACTTTCCTCTTTATATCATATCTATAGATATCAATAAAGAGAATTGATAGATTGATTTTCCGACAAGTAAATGTCTTTTGACGCATCTGCAGCGGATGAAATTTGAAAACATTGCAAGAATAGAATAGGTTGCTAGTCACTAGCCATAGGTTTTGCTTCAATTATATCCTCTCCTTTACACTCGATTGAAGGGTCATGAGTTCTAGTTATTGTTGGGCCTCTTCATTTTCTACTTTGTAACTTTCAACAGTTTTCCATGTGCCATACTACGAGGCAAATGATCCATGCAATATTCTATTCTGTAGGGTACTTGGAAGGGGCAGAACAATTTAAATAACAAATAAACAATAAGTATATATATATATACAACACTTTAAATCTTAATTTATTTCTAGTAATTATATATATATACAACTATAATACTAATCTATAACAAATAAGTTAAACAGTAAAAAGCAACATATATTGAAAACATTGTGGGTAAAGGAAAATTTGCTTATTTAAACAATTTCTTAATTCCAATAACCTTTCTTTACCGTCGTATAAACCAAATTTGTATTTGAAGGCTGTTATAAGTAAACAAGAGGGCCAAGATGGCCCTAAATCGATCACCTAATTGATAGTAAATTAGTAGCAAATATTTAACTGCAAATATCTGGGAAAATTTTATCAGGGAGTGTAAATGAAACTGCAAAGGAGTGGACACTTCTCAAGAAACAGCTTATCAGTAAAGGCCATTTATATCTTGAAATCTAACAAGAACTTTAATAAGAATGGAATTATAAAGTTTTTGTAATTTTGCACCTTTCCTGATGCCGCCTTGCTGCCCTGTTTTTCAACGAAATCAATATGGCTTCAACAGTTTATTTAGAGGGTCACTTAAGGAACATTTCTACCAAATTATCTTGCAATCGCACAAGTAGATTATGGAGGAAAAGGATTTTAAAATTTGGGTATTTTTCTCACTTTCTGATGCCGCAGCAACCAAAGTTATCAATGGAATTTAAATCTTTGAACAATTTTGAAAGAGGACCACCAAAGGAACATTCTTGATTCGTATTATATTTTCTTAAAATCAGACAAACACTTTCATAAAAATGGAATTTTCAAATTGTGTCATTTTGCCCCTTTTCTGATGCCGCCTGACTGCCATGTTTTTCGACCAATCAGTATGGCTTGAACAATTTTTATAGAGGGTCACCCAAGGAACATTACTACCAAATTATATTTGAATCTGACAGGCAGATTCGGAGGAGAAGATTTTTAAAGTTTGGACATTTTGTCCCCTTTCTGATGCCGCAGCAACCAAAGTTCTCATTGGAATTTTAATCTTTGAACAATTTTGAAAGAGGACCACCAATGGAACATTCCTGTGATGTTTTGTGGAAATTGGTCTATTGGAATGGTAGGAGTTGGTTGTCATTTGTAGCTAAAAGTTCAATTTACCCCTTTTGAGATGACGCCTGGTTGCTATGATTGTGTAACCAATCAAAACGCATTAATCAAATTAAATAGAGGATCATTACAGTAAGATTCATATTATATTTTCTTAAAATCAGACAAGCACTTTCATAAAAATGGAATTTTCAAATTCTGTCATTTTGCCCCTTTTTTGATGCCGCCTGACTGCCATGTTTTTCGCCCAATCAGTATGGCTTGAACAATTTTTATAGAGGGTCACCCAAGGAACATTTCTACCAAATTATATTTGAATCTGACAGGCAGATTCGGAGGAGAAGATTTTTAAAGTTTGGACATTTTGTCCCCTTTTCTGATGCCGCAGCAACCAAAGTTCTCAATGGAATTTAATCTTTGAACAATTTTGAAAGAGGACCACCAAAGGAACATTCCTGTGATGTTTTGTGGAAATTGTTCTATTGGAATGGTAGGAGTTGGTTGTCATTTGTAGCTAAAAGTTCAATTTACCCCTTTTGTGATGACGCCTGGTTGCTATGATTGTGTAACCAATCAAAACGGCTTAAACAAATTAAATAGAGGATCATTACAGTAAGATTCGTATTATATTTTCTTAAAATCAGACAAACACTTTCATAAAAATGGAATTTTCAAATTTTGTCATTTTGCCCCTTTTTTGATGCCGCCTGACTGCCATGTTTTTCGCCCAATCAGTATGGCTTGAACAATTTTTATAGAGGGTCACCCAAGGAACATTTCTACCAAATTATATTTGAATCTGACAGGCAGATTCGGAGGAGAAGATTTTTAAAGTTTGGACATTTTGTCCCCTTTCTGATGCCGCAGCAACCAAAGTTCTCAATGGAATTTAAATCTTTGAACAACTTTGAAAGAGGCCAACCAGAGGAACAGTCCTGTGATGTTTCACGGAAATTGTCCTTGGAGTTTGGGAGGAGATGATGTTTAAAGCTAAAAGTTAACGCCGGACGGACGGACGGACGGACGACGGACAAAAAGTGATCAGAATAGCTCACCTTGAGCCTTCGGCTCAGGTGATCTAAAAACTTAAATGTTGCCAATTTAATCACATATCTTATCATTATAATAGCCAAATAATTAACAAAAGTTACAATTAAAGACCGCATCTGTTGTCGAAATATCCACAGGTGCATTAACACAAGATTTGTGAAACCAATTTGTGCATATATCACATTGTACCATGACGGTTTGTTTGTTTGTTTGGAGTTTAACGCCGCTTTCAACAGCTTTGGTCATATCACGGCGGTCAGTGCACCTACCCATGTTTTCCTGGCTTTCCCACACCAGTACTTACACAACATTCTTTCGAAGCCACTGACTACTTTCTCACATAGATCAGAGGTGAGAGGCAATGGAAAACATCGCCCGAAAGAATGTCGCCGCAACCGGGTATCGAACCCGTGACCTCCAGATCACGAGTCAGATACGCTACCAATTGAGCTACCCGGCCGGGTCGTACCATGACGGTATCGACACATCCCGGCAAGTTACAAATACATACATGTATATGATAGGTTTATTGGGAAAAGGGGTTACATTTATAATTTGTTTGGAATGACACTCGCACACAATGGTAATTAACAGTGTATGGTCACGCATCCTTAATTGATTTGGCAAGCTTAAACA
Source organism: Serripes groenlandicus (assembly GCA_031761405.1). Taxonomy (NCBI): domain Eukaryota; kingdom Metazoa; phylum Mollusca; class Bivalvia; order Cardiida; family Cardiidae; genus Serripes; species Serripes groenlandicus. The sequence continues at coordinate 26,205,660 of JASEVX010000002.1, forward strand.
CCCTTTAAAGGAAACAGCGGCCAGCTTAGGTGTATACTGTAGAGTAAAATTAGGACGGCACAGGTATTGGTTTTCTCTGGAGCATTTAATCCTTTTATAATGCATGATTTCAATTACTCTTTCATTTGGATAGATGTTTCTTTTTTAGCTCACCTGAGCACGAAGTAAATAACCAACGCTAAATGTCGCAAAATCTTCTAACGTTATATGTCGCATCTGTAACGCCAAATGTCGCAAAAAATTGTACTGCCGCTATAAGTCGCAACATCAACGCTAAATGTCGCACTCTTTTATAAGCACTCTTTTATAAGCACTCTTTTATAAGCACTCTTTTGTAGTATTACTGTTTCACAATGTACATATTACAATGTTTCATCTGACTCTGTCCCTTCTTTTTTTAGTTATGGCTCCTGAGGTAGTCATTTTTTGCGACAATTAGCGTCAGCCTTGCGACATATAACGTCAAGTGCGACATATAGTCAAAATATATATGCACTCTCGTACTATCGATATGGATTCGCACTCTTACGATAAGGACTCTCACACAAGCGATATGCACTCTTGTACTACTGATATGGATTCGCTCACTTACGATATTGATTTATACACTAACGATATGGACTCTCACAAAAACTATATGCACTCTCGTTCTAACGATAATGACTCGCACACTAACGATATGGACTCTAGTAATAGTGGTTCCTTAGAATAACAGATTGTGAGAAATGATACATTTAAAACGGAAACCGAAACACGTTCATCAAAAGCACCATGTAGAACTACCACAGTTGATTTGGTATATTATTGTTAACCTTGGTTCGAAACAAAATCCTTCGTCGCGATACTCCCTTCAACGGGTGAATAGATTGTTCAAAGACATTGTGAGCAAGACACAACCGCCTCGATTGTATCTCAACCCTTGCCGGTTCTGTGATATATCTGTGTCGCCTTTTAGTGTAAGAAGAATTATATGAATAGCAGGACCTGGCTGTTGGTTAGTGCAGGCAATCCGTGATGTGTTAACACATTCCTCGCGGGCCAATGCCTGGCTCTACTCTATCTGCGGATAGCCACATTTGGTGGCTAGTTTACAATAGATGGAATATGGTATAAACGTTCAAGGTATCAGTTACGGGATGTTAAAGCGCTACATTTATAAACTTTTTTATAAGTAGGTTAAGGAATGGCAACAAAAAGCATGTTACTTATTCCGTGTCAGTTTTTATTCCAGTATTAGCTTATACAGTTTGTGACAAGAGAGACAATTGTATACCAGTTACAATATGTGGCTATCCACAGAACGCATTAACATTTTGAAAACACATGTACACGGACATACACTGTTACATTACGTTATAACATGTACAATTTTCTTTAATTTTACAGTTTTAAAAAACTTAAGAAAATTGTACATGTTATAACGTTATGTCACAGTGTATGTCCGTGTACATGTGTTTACAAAAAATATGACTTGGACGTTTATACCATATTCCATCTATTGTATACCAGCCACAAAATGTGGCTATCCGCAGAAAGAGCCAGTCATTGGCCCGCAAGGAATGTATAAACACAAAGAGCAATCTGTTATTCTGATGAACCACTATTACTAGAGTCCATATCGTTAGTGTGCGAGTCATTATCGTTAGTACGAGAGTGCATACAGCTTTTGTGAGAGTCTATATCGTAAGTGTATGAATCAATATCGTTAGTGAGCGAATCCATATCCTTAGTACAAGAGTGCATATCGCTTGTGTGAGAGTCCTTATCGTAAGTGTGCGAATCCATATCGATAGTACGAGAGTGCATATATATCTTGTATATATGTCGTACTTGACGTTATATGTCGCAAGGCTGACGCTAAATGTCGCAAAAAAATGACTACTTCAGGAGCTATAACTAAAACAAGAGGGCCATGATGGCCCTGGATCGCTCACCTTAATTATACAATGTACTGCAATGCAAAACACATCAAGACAATTATTCTGAATGCAACCTCCACAGTGTTAACAATATTTTCCTTCATTTGGCCTAGTGATCTATATTTTTTTACCTGATATGACCCATATTCCAACATGGACTAGATATCATCGAGACAACATTCTGACAAAGTTTCAACTTGCTCAAAGTAAAAATGCGGCCTCCGGAGTTTGAACAATATTTTCCTTTATTGACCTAGTTTCTGATCCAATATGACCCATATTCGAACTTGACCTAGATATAATTCAGACAAACATTCTGACCAAATTTCAAGCTGCTGAAACACAAAATGCGGCATCCAAAGTGTTCACAAGATTTTCCTTCAATTTGATATAGTGACCTAGTTTTTGACCCAGCATGACCCATATTCAAACTTGGCCTACATATCATCAAGAAAAACATTCTGATAAAGTTTTATCATGCTGAAATTAAAAATGCAGTATCCAGAGTGTTAACAAGATTACCCTTCAATTGGGCCTAGTGACCTAGTTTTTAACCCGGCATGACCCATATCCGAACTTGGCCTAGATATCATTTAGACAAACATTCTGACCAAATTTCAAGCTGCTGAAGCAAAAATTGCGGCATCCAAAGTGTTAACAAGATTTTCCTTCAATTTGACCTAGTGACCTAGTTTTTGACCCGGCATGACCCATATTCGAACTTGGTTTAGATATCATTCAGCTCAACATTCTGACAAAATTTCAAAAATATGACCCATATTTGAACTTGAACTAGATATCTTTAAGACAAACATTCTGACCAAATTTCAAGCTGCTGAAGCAAAAAATGCGGCATCAAAAGTGTTAACAAGATTTTCCTTCAATTTGACCTAGTGACCTAGTTTTTGACCCGGCATAACCCATATTCAAACTGCTGAAGCAAAAATTGCGGCCTCTGGAGTGTTAACAAGATTTTCCTTCAATTTGACCTAGTGACCTACTTTTTGACCCGATGTGACCCATGTTCGAACTTGACCTACATATCATCAAGACAAATATTCTGATAAAGTTTCAACATGGTCAAGTTGAAAATGTGGCCTCCAGAGTGTTAACAAGATTTCCCTTCAATTCGACCTAGTGACCTTGTTTTTGACCTCATATGGCCCAGTTTCGAACTTGTCCAAGATTTTATGGAGATGAACGTTCTGATAAACTTTCATGAAGATTGGATGCAAAATGTTGCCCGTAGAGTGTTAACAAGCTCAAATGTTGACGACGCATGACGGACGACGGACGGACGCCGGACAAAATGTGATCACAATAGCTCACCTTGCACTTCGTGCATAGGTGAGCTAAAAAGAAGGGACAGAGTGAGATGAAACATTGTAATTTGTACATTGTGAAACAGTAATACTACAAAAGAGTGCTTATAAAGGAGTGAGACATTTAGCGTTGATGTTGCGACATATAGCGGCAGTACCTTGTTTTGCGACATTTGGCGTTACAGATGCGACATATAACGTCAGAAGGTTTTGCGACATTTAGCGTTGGTTGCGACGTTTAGCGTCAGCCTTGTGACATAAAACGTCAAGTGTGACATTTAGCGTTGGTGCGACATTTAACGTTGCTCCAGTGTTCCTTGGCCGCCAGGGAGCGGGGCTTTTTTGCCTTATTGGGTTTATAGTGTAAACTCAAAAAAATCTTCTCCTCCAAAAGTGTCAGGCCGATTTTCAAATAATTTTGTAGAAATGTTCCTAGGGTGACCCTATATCAGATTCCTTCCAGCCAAGTTGATTGGTCGAAAAACATGGCCGCCAGCGGTCGGGGCTTTTTTGCCTAATATGGCTATAGTAAAAACTTGAAAAATCTTCTCATCCGAAAGTTTTTGGCCAATTTTCAATTCTTTTTGTAGAAATGTTCATTGGGAGACCATCTATCAGATTCCTCCAAGCCATGTTGATTGGTCGAAAAACATGGCCGCCAGGGCTATTTGGCCTTATATGGCTATAGTGAAAACTTGAAAAATCTCTTGTTAAGCAGGAAGCTTTTGAGTAAGATTTTAGAAAACCCTTGGTCAATGGTGATTTTTTTTGTAACAAAAATTATTAAATACTTAGATGAGTGAGTCGGGCCATAATGGTTATCCATTTGTTTTACATGTCTTTTGAAACTTGGACATTAAATATAATATTCACATGTATGTCTCATGATTTATTTTTATAGACAACTAAAATGGCATTTAATTTTAACGGATGCGTCATTTATTCTTTTACCCGAAGTTGTAATATTTATAAACAATGCATAGTTTATAAATCACACATCTATGCAAAGGCAAATGTTTGAACAGTTTTATGTACCCAAACAAATTCAGTGCCTTCAGCGCTTTGATTTCTTGTGTCATCACTTTCGCCAAATGCTTTAAAGTTTGGGCCAAATTTGCATTTCTGGAGCCAATTTTTGAGCCGCATATCTGGCCATTATTTACTACTTGAAATGAATAAAAGTACTTTCAACCCTTTCTCACAATAATACAGACATCTTTTAAAAAAAAATATTTCAAAAGTAAATATTGTGCGATTTCTCCTTTTGCCACATTAAAGAAAACAACAATTAAAATTTAATTTCAAGAGGTTTTCCATACTTTTGCCATTAATAGATATTTTAAAGTTGTCTGCTTCAGCCTTGCATGGTTGACGGATTCTAAATTAATTTTGCGCACAAATCTGTTTGGAAAGGATAAGATTGACGCGGGCATTAATCAATTTAAACTTACAAAAATACTGGATTGTTTTTGATCAGTGGATCTATGTCGAAATACTGCATATATGGAAATTCAAAATGTCCCATAAATAGCTCGCCAGACTGGTAAACTATTGTTCTTTAAATCTATTACAAGAGAAAGTTGATGCAAGGCATCAATGTCGCCGGAAAAGACTGCATTGATTTATTTATGTATTCTTGACTTTCCTTAGTCTATTCAAACATTGGGAACGTTGAAATGAAAACATTTACTTATAAATTTTATATTCACCTATACATTAGGGTATCTATAAAAAATTAACGAAATGTGTACACATTTATCTTGGCTTAAATTTAATTTTGCTGTTGTTACTTATTTAAATAATAGTATTCATTTATATAATTTCAATGTTTGTCAATCTTATTCGAATCACAAGGTAAATATCCTGGTATTGCTTTAAAGGGAGGTAATTTGAAGAAAACAAAAGTCTTCAAAAGGAGAAATATATCAGCATTACCGTCTACAGTTTAAATTGTTCTATTGTTTGTGGATTTAAAAATGCTCTTTTTTTCTTATTTCTACATGTACAACGAAATATTGCGGCTTCTCTTTGACGCTTTGCGTCAAACATTCGTCTTGTACTTGTCTAAAATAAAATAATATCACTCGCTTTTTCATATCGAAATGCGCATGCGCGAAAATCGATGTTAAAGGTCACGAACCTACACAACAGAATAGGGTCTATATTTAGCTTAGAAACAGTTCCTACTTTAGATATTCATGGATTAACATTATTAAATGAATTCTACACAAATCAAGACATCTCTTTGAACATGAAAACAACATTTAGTAAGTTAAAATTGCTATTAGTTTAAACTTATTTATTTTAAATCGATTGCGAAACAAGCTTTAAGCTTATATTAATCACGCTCGATGTCTGCTTCCTGGATACTTAACCAGTACTCGCGCCGATTGTGTGGAAAAATCCCAAAGTCAGGACCCGCTCATCACGGGACTCGAACCAGGGACCTTTGATGTGAGAGGCCGACGCTCTACCTCTGCACCACTGTCTTCCACACTTAAATTGCTATTAAAAGGAGAATCCGAAATTGACCTCAATGATGACACATAAGAGTCTGCATTAGGGGGTGTTGGTTCACGTCTTGAAGGGACCACTTTTGTCTTCGTAAATAAGACAAAAAACTTAAATGCGAGTGAAATAAAAAAAACTGCAAACATTAAAAAATCGGAATATTTATTTCATTTTAGATGTGTCATTTATTAGTGTTCGTAAACAACCACAATTGTAATATGTTCAAATCATCTAGATTTGTTTCTTTCTAATAATAAGCCGCCCTCCCATGTGATTTCCGAAAAGCTATTAAAAATAGAAGTCGCGGGCTTCTGCCCGGCGACTAATAAACACTTTATTTAGTATTTGTTGCAATATATGAAAACGTCTAGATGATAAGACTGGTTTTCAAACATTCTTGATTGTAATGTGTAAAGCAATCATTCATTGTTTAGATTGACAATTATATTATCTGAATATTGCAGTATGCAATGCAAGCCTATCGGTCAAATTGTTAAACACTGTCACATGTTTCCTATCTATCTTTTATCAACCATGTAGTAAATCATATTACCGATTGTGATGGGAGATGAAAGAACACTTGACACCTCATAATGACAGTGTACAAGTTACACACGCTCGAATGATTTACTTGCTCTTTATCGTTTTCGTACTGCGGTTAATATACAGCGAAAATATAATCAGGAAATGCAAAATACCAGATCATTATGTGGTGCTATTCCCGAAATATATCGTCGCCAACCATTTTTGCCATTTTGAATTTCATTGCGCCATTATTTTTTTCCTCGCCAATGGTGAACCCTGCATGATCAAGCCTTCATCATTAAATTCATTATCAGTCATGCCATATCATGCACATCATTGCACTACATGCAATCATTGTCCAATCACTCAGACAGGAAGTCTCAAATCATTTGATTAATATTTTATCATTGTGCTAGATCAGGGTTCCAATTTAAGCTCAATGACAAGCATGAAAAAAGCAAAAAATTGAAACACAAAAAACTTCATCCCATGGTGCATCTGCCAGCATAAAAACTGTTTAAAAAACAAGAGGGCCATGAAGCCCTGGATCGCTGACCGGAGAATGGGCTATTTAAGACTAAACTCTTTCAGCGACAATGGCAATATGAGGTCTTTGCCTGTCTGTAATGTTTGTTGACTGGAAGCATTTTCTGACAGAGTTTAATTTCTTTAATCAAATAAAAAAGAAAGTTGCCATTATAGGGTTAGTGTCCTAAATTTGACCTAGTGACATAGTTTTTGATCCGACATAACCCATATTCACATGAGCGAGATTTGTTGAAGACAAACAATCTGACAAATTGTCATCAAGATTAAGTAAATAATGTGACTTCTGTAGTGTAGTGTCCAAATTCTTTTTCTTAAATTTTATCAAATGACCTTGTTTTTGACCTGACATTTCCCATATTCAACTTGGCCTAGATATCATCAAGACAAACTTTCTGACACACTTTCAAGCTGCTAATGTCAAAAATGCGGTTTCTATAGTTTTAACAAGATTTTTCTACATTATTGCCTAGTGACCTAGTTTATGACTTAGCCTAGATATCATCGAGACAAACATGCTCAAGCCCAAAATGCATCTTCCAGAGAGTTAACAACATGTTCCTTCAATTTGACCTAGTGCCCTAGTTTTTGACCCCACATGACCCATATTCAAACAAAATTTCAAGCTGTTCAAGTCAAAAATGCGATCTCTAGTATTAACAAGATTGTTCTACAATTTGGCCTAGTGACCTAGTTTTTGGCCTGACCTAACCCATATTCAAACTTAGTCGAGATATCATCAAAACAAATATTCTGACAAAGTTTCAGCAAGCTCAAGCCAAAAAATGTGACTTCCAGAGTGTAAACAAGATTGCTTTTCAATTTGGCCAAGTGACCTAGATTTTGACCTGACCAGACCCATATTCGTAGTTGGCTTATGTATTATCAAGACAAACATTCTGACAAAGTTTCAACATGCTCAAGCCAAAAATGTTGCTTCCTGAGTGTTAACAATATTTTCCTTAAATTTGGCTGACCCAACATGACCTATATTCGAACTTGGCCTAGATATCATCAAGACAAACTTTCCTACAAGTTTCAACATTCTCAAGTTTAAAATGCGATCTCTATAGTGTTAACAAGATTTTTCTTCAATTCGGCCTAGTGACCTATGTTTTGACCCCAACATGACCTATATTCAAACTTGGTCTAGATATCATCAAGACAAACTTTCTCACAAAGTTTCAAGCTGCTCAAATCAAAAAAGTGGTCTCTATATTTTTCTCAAATTTGGCCTATTGACCTAGTTTTTTAACAGACATGACCCATATTTAAACTTAGCCTAGATATCACTAAGACAAACATTCTACTAAAGTTTCAACATGATCAATATAAAATCATGGCTTCCAGGTTGTAAACAATATTTTACTTCAATTGGCCTAGTGACCTAGTATTTGACCCGACATGACCTATATTCGAACTTGGCATATCACTAAGACGAACATTCTGACAAAGTTTCAACATGCTCAAGTTTAAAATGCGGCTTCCAGAGTGTTAACAAGATTTTAAATTAATTTGATCTAGTGACCTTGTTTCGAACTTGGCCTGGATTTGATGGAGATGTATGTTCTGATAAACTTTTATAAAGATTGGATGCAAATTTTGCCTCTAGAGTGTTAACAAGCAAATATTGACGATGAACGACGGACAAAAGGAGATCACAAAAACTCACCTTGAACACTTCGTGCTCTGATGAGTTAACAAGAGGCCCAAGAGGGCCAGTATCGCTCCACGGCCATAAGGCAAAAATCAAATCTCCAAACAGCCCTGCCCCCAAGTGGCCATATTTTTTACCAACCACCATGGCTTAAAGGAATCTTGTAGAGTGTCACCCAAGGAATGTTTCTGCAAAATTATTTGAAAATCGGCCTGACACTTTCGGAGGAGAAGACTTTTTATAGTTGTATAACGGCCATATAACCATATTTGTTTATAATTTTTAATTTAATAGCACATGCACGAACATATTACAATAAATTTTAACAGTTTGTGATAGTGTTTTTGTACTTATTATCGCGAAATGGAAATGACTTGGTCTACGAAAACAACTTCTCTAACGAAAATGACTTTTCCCACGAAAACAACTCTCTAACGAAAATGACTTGGTATAAGAAATCATCTTCTCTAACGAAAACGACTTTTCCCACGAAAATGACTTGTTCTACGAAAACAACTTCTCTAATCAAAATGAATTGTCATACGAAAACAATTTTTTTTTTTACATTAAATTTTTTCTTAATGTTTTCCTGAAGTTATTGCAGAATAATTTAGTAAATACTTATTTTCGAATACATATTAAACTATTCGTTCTATTTTTCTCGTCAACAATGAGACGACATATTTCCGTTTCACCAGCATCATCTACGCATTTATATGGGTTTTAGCCTATGCCGATCCCAAAATACATATTTTTCGATATTAAATACAAAATAATGTTAAAATATGGATTTAATTTGTTATAAATCCATTTATCATGTGTTGTTTAAGTGATATTTAATGAAAAAATATTGTTACATGGGTTTTAAAGTCATATAAAAAGTTATTTTCGTGACCGATAAGTTGTTTTCGCGAAAACGAAAACAAGTTGTTTTCGCTATCTAGCTATACCCAGAAATAATTCCTTTTACCACAATGCATGTGGTTTGAGAACATGATTCAGGGATAAAGACTAACATTTTGAGCTTGGTGGCCAACTGGACCACTTACTATAGAATAATGGTGGCCCAGAGAAAAATTTGGTGGCCCAACCTTTTCAATAATACAATTAAGCAAAGTCATATATGATTTTTTTTTTATTCATATTATATGTAGCCTATTACAACAAGCAAACATTTATTTTAATACCCCCCTTCGAAGAAGAGGGGGTATATAGGAGTCACTGTGGTGGGCTGTCTGTCTGTTGGTCGGAAGCCATAATTTGTCCGGCCTATTTCTTACAAACGACTGAGTGGAATTCAATAAGATTTTACTTGAAGCTTCTATCCCAAGAGGAGATGTGCATACAATTGCATGTTATTTTACAGAGTTAGGGGCCTTTTACTTATTAAGTTTTGGTGTAGGTCAAGGTGCTGTTTAGGGGGTATTCATCATCTTCAGTGATAGTTCTAGTTTTATTTAAATTTATTCAATGCAAAACCAAATGAAGAAAAGTCATTCATGAAAACTGATGAACTATTGTTTTTAAATTGGAAACAGGAATCTAGAGTATCAATCTCAATTCCTGCTTGAAATCATTTTAAATTATGTTCCTGCTAGGATCGGATAAATCGTACACTGCCCTGTTTCAGTGACTGACCTAAATCGGTGACCTTGTTATTTTTCATATGCTCTTCAATTTGAAGAGTTTTATGGTATCAAGAAATGATTCTTTAGATAGGTCACAGAGCTTTTTTTTCATGTAGAGGGTGTGCTTTAAGTGCAAGACGAAACTGGATGTCCCGGGTTCGAGCCCCAGTCACGGCACTACAGTCATGGTGGCGTGCCCTTGGGCAAGGCACATTTTCTAGCCTAGTACTGGTTTGTTTACCCAGGGATCATGAATAAGTGAACTGTCGTCGTGATATAACTGAAATATTGTTGAAAGCGGCGTAAAACCCCAATAAATAAATAAATTTAGTGCAAGATATCCATTTCTTCTATCTCCGTTGTGAATACAACTTGGGAAACCCAAAATATACAATCGTATTTGCGATATGTAAATTAAAACTAATTTTAGAATTCCGAAAGCCCAAATGTATACAGTAAACGTCATCAATATTGGGGCCGTTGAATATGCATGCCCATGAGTCGATTGTAAACTTCCGCTAATATTGCAAAACTGAAAGTATATATATATATACTCCCAGCCACTCGGTAAATCTCGAAAAATCACTGCAATAACAGCGATTTGTCAAAGAAATAACCCTGTAAAAGATCGACAATTAGAAATGCGTATTATTCGGCCCAAAATTTTCACTCGCAAAAATATGCGGGCTCCTGAAATCTCTCCTTGCAATTTGAAAATTGCACTCGCGAGTTTGCAAGCTTAAATTCGAACCCTCTAAAACAACCTTTTCTTTTTGGGTCCGCTAACCCAGTCGAGAAAACGCAGCATTGTAAGTTTTGTTAAATTTGACTGTGCGCAGACATTTTGAAAAAGCTGACGTAATACTTATAATCTAGTTTGGGATATTTTCCGTATCTATTTATAGATTACAGGTACCGTCGCTCATTTATCGCCTAGAGGGGTCCTGATATTGACAATTGTATTTGGAATCTCTCGATCTTCCATGTTTTGTTCGCCGATGAAACAAGTTAAACAAAAAAGGGGCTATTTTGGATCTGGCAATGAGAAAAAAGACAATTTCTCTAACAGTTGATTATAAAGCTTCATCAGATTTTGATGATTCCATTGACAAAAAAAAAAAAATGGGGTCTGGAGTATAGAAAATGCAATATTTAAGGTCGCCAGCTGGACGACGATTTTGAAATCGTAGGTGGTCCAGCCGAAGATTTGGTCGCAATGGGCGACTGCTAATTTTACTCCCTGTGATTCATGATATATGTGAATCTAATGAATCATGGCAAAGCCATTCTTTTTGATAACTTTTATGCTAGATAGATCATGACATGTGACTAGAAGCATAATCAGTACTGAGCATAATAGATCGCATAAAACACCTACAGTGTAACTGGTTTAAAAGTGTAATGAAAGAAACTGAAACAATAACATTATTTACAAAGGAGCAATATAAGCTTTTTGTAACAATTTGCTTCTTTTCTGATAATGTTTTTAAAAAATAAAACAAAGGGAAACAAGTGCAAGATGTGGAAAAGCCAATGCAGCACCTGGGACTTCCAAGATTATGACCAGGACTTCCAAAATTCAGACCCAGGAAGTCAGGCTTCCTGTTCCAGAAAGTTAGTGCAAGCACTGGGTAGATTGATGTTAAATTCCAGTAAACACTTTTCTAGTATGTCGTTATCAGATAGCAATAGTTCTATTTCAGAGAATGAGTTTAAACGGTTTAAAAACTAATTGAAGCCAGAAATGGAAGAAAAAGAAGATGCCAAACACAACAAAATAGCTCAAAGCTGCGGAATATTCATAGGACTGAGGTAAAACCTACTTCGTATAATCCTCTCTTTTCTGTATATGGAACTTTCTCATTACTTTAACTTCATGTAAATTGTTGTCGATCTCCCAAGAAATGAAATCGACCTTCTTCAAAAGCTTCTTTTCGTGGAATTTAAGTTTGCGTACCATTTTTCTGACTTTTTGTAAACAAATTCACGTGTTAGTGTTTTTACCGGAAGTAGATAACTCAGTCTGATATTAGAGGTTTCGTCTAACTAATAGTTCGTCTAAGTAATGTGGTGAGGGCTGTACGGTTTTTCTACTCAGTCCAGCTTGTCCAAAGGACTTACTACTGTGTCCAATATTCTTATTGGTCATTTGAGTCATTAAAATGAAAAGCAGGCATGTACATTCATCAATTACCCGATGAAATGTTTAAAGGTCTGTTTTGAAAACACATACTATTTATAGGGAGGGGACGTAGATATCTACGTCCTGCTATTTTGTAGCATCTGGAAAATGCGAAGCTTAATCTTAAAACAAAGTGGAAAACATTGTGTAAGCGAGATATTGCTCGAAGTTTCATTTCATCAGTTGTCCACGATGAGAGAGTGATATAGAGGAGTTCGGGAGAACTCGTCGAACTGCAAACTCGTCGTACTAGTAAAAACATGAAAAAAGTATGATATAATTAGGATGCTAAGCTAATATCATTTTGAGAAAAAGAGAAAACTCATGTCTTCAGCGATTTAACCCTTATCTCATTGTTTTAAACGTAGATTGCTGCAAAGGTGTCCACTGTTGACTTTAAAAGAGGAAAGGTAAAATGACGTGCTATTGCATGCAAATCCTAAATTGTCTGTTTTGTGGTTTTATTGAAAAATAATAAAATTCAAATATTCTGACAAACATCTTGAAAAGTGTATGTGGAATTCACAAATCTTATAATTATTCCTTAATGAAAGCACTGTATATACATACTAAGACTAATGATTGGCAAGATTACTCATTTCCATTACTGTTTATGATCAATAATTAGTTGGTTGTGTGTATGGTCAACCTACTTTGGAATGGAGATTGATCATAAACAATGAAAGGCTTCAATTATCATTCACTTCGTTGACAAAACAATGCAAGTTATGATACATTTTCACTTGACCCCACCCCTGATGTTCCAATATGCCCCTCAGTTGATAACTGTTTATTCAACTACTATAATGTTAGTGTTATGCATAACTGCACTATGGATATCCGGCGACATTGATGCGTTGCATCAACTTTCTCTTGTTGTGTATTTAAATAATACCATGAAGTACTTACCTGCCAATTTACACACAATAATTTTGTCTAATAAATAAGTTAGCGTGTCTTGAACATTAAAGTGATCCGCTATTGGTTATGATCCGCTAAGGGTTACTTGACTGTATGATTAAAGCCGACTGTCCATTAAAAAGTTCTTTAATAAGTTACCCCAGTTTTTAACATATATTCAACTTCAAAGTTACTATAATCGATAATTATCCTTACTAAGTATATAGTACTATATAATCATTAGGTCGACGAGTTATCCTAATGGTTACTCTATATTACTAGTACGACGAGTTCTCCTGCATATAGAGAGCGATAGAGAGAAGAGAGATATAATTAGAGACAACGAGAGACAGACAGATAGAGAGAGAGTTATATATAGAGAGAGAGAGAGAGAGAGAGAGAGAGAGAGAGAGAGAGAGAGAGAGAGAGAGAGAGAGAGAGAGAGGTTGCCATACATATCCTTTCCTACTTTCACGCTTGACAGAGAAAGACAGACAGACAGACCTGATTATACGCTGGTCTCAAATGCTTAACTGTCGGCATTTGCTCAAATATGACATTGCTCTCATTTGCCTCTAGAATACTGCGTTTTGGGGTCTGAAGGAATCTGCTTACAGTGTAGAAGAATTAGGCGAGTCTGTGTACCCCCCCCCCCCCCCCCCCCGGTCTCACCAAGGCCTTTATTGTCTTGTCTACGTGTATACATGTATACTTAAAATGTAACCTTTGACCTTTGAACACAACTAGAAGTGTAACCTCATTAGTTTAACGCCAGCGTAATTTGATGCTGTTGCTAAAGAATGTGCCTTTGTATCGGGTGATCAGAGTTAGAATACCGATCGGGCCATATTAACAAACAAGCTACTAGATACAGAGATAATAACACTCCATCAATACTAGACCTAGTATTAACAAACGAAGAACACATGGTAAATGACATAACCCATTTACCAGGCCTAGGTAAAAGCGACCATGAGATTCTAGAAATAAAATTCTCATGCTATACACAACAAGGGTGAAGAAAATAACGAATAAGAGAAATTATTTTAAAGGCAGCTACATTAAAATAGGTGAAGATATTTCATCAACTGACTGGGAATCAATGCTCGACGGAAATATTAATAGATCTTGGGACTCCTTGTCCGATAAACTACACAAATTCATGGACGATCATATACCAGTGTGCAAGGAAAACCCAAGATATAGTAATAAACTTCCTTTCATAGACAGAGAAACCAAAGAAAAACTGGGGAAAAAAACATAGAACATGGAACAAATATATCCACTGCAAAACAGACGATCATTTTGAGAAATTCAAATCAGCTAGTAATAAAGCCACGGAAGCAATAAAACTAGCAAAATATAACTATGAAAAAGGCCTTTCATCAAAAATAAATCAAAATAGCAAACTATTTTGGAATTATGTGAGAAAAATAGTAAAACAGTGTCAACCATTGGAAATCTACATGACAATGAAGGTAACATTATAGACAACGACCAAAAACGAGCGAACATTTTCAATGACTACTTTGCAAGTGTCTTTAATACAAACACACATTCCAATCTACCAACATTCCATGAAAGAGAATATGTTAGCATTCTAAGTGATATCACATTCACCGAAGAAGAGGTACTGAAAGCAATTAATGAACTCAACCCCAACAAATCTCAAGGACCTGATGGAATCCATCCTAAGCTCATAATAGAATGCAAAGAACAACTGGTAAAACCACTTACACAGATCCTCAATAAATCAATGACCAGTGGGGAAATACCAATTCCATGGAAAAAAGCAAATGTTACACCTATCTTTAAATCAGGAAACAAACATAAACCTAGAAACTATAGACCATTCAGCATAAGCTCTATCTGCTCAACAAATTAATGTTTAGAGAATAGATGGTTGTTTAACATGTGCTCAGTAATTTTGAGTTTGACTATTTTCTAAACATTAATTTGGATTCATAAAAGGGAAATCTTGCCCATTACAACTACTTGAGGCACTAGAAGACTGGACAAATGCCCTCGACAACGGTAACGAGCTAGACATTATATTCTACGACTTTAGGAAGGCATTTGATACTCTACCACATAATAAGCTACTTCAAAAAATAAATGCTTATGGAATCAAAGGGAAAATGCTCGCCTGGATCCATACTTCCTATCAAACAGGACACAAGAAGTGGTCATCAACACTGCACACTCAAACATAGTACCTGTTATCAGCGGTGTACCCCAAGGGAGTGTTTTGGGACCGACACTTTTCCTAATCTACATCAATGACCTCCCTGAAGTCGCGGAGACAATCGTCAAACTATTTGCCGATGACACAAAAACATACAATGTTGTCAACTGTCAGCGGATCATGAGCTTATCCAAAGAACAACAGACCAATTTAACGACTGGTCTCACACATGGGACCTCGAATTTAACTCAAAAAAATGCAAAAGACTTCATCTAGGAAATAACCAACAAACAGGAGACTATTTTACCAAAGGCAGAGACTTAAGCAGAGAAGCAATCACAAACATAGAGGAAGAAAAATATCTAGAATTCATCGTAGTCAAGAATTTAAAATTTCATTCTCACCTACATGGATAAAACTATATTTCTACATCTATAGCAAATCACTGGTCAGACCCCATCTGGAGTATGCGAGTACGGTATGGTCACCACATCTGAAAATACACCAAATTGTTATTGAAAATGTCCAAAGACGAGCAACTAAACTATTATCCAATATACAATTCGAACTTATACCGAGAGACTAAAATATTTAGGAATTCCGTCACTAGAATACAGAAGATTACGAGCAGACATGTTACAAGTATTCAACATAATGAACAAGTATGACTCAACTTCAAAAGAGGACTTGTTAACACTCTCAAGCTACACAAGAACAAGAGGAAATAGTCTCAAATTATTTAAAAACAACAAAAACCGACATGCGAAAAATGCCTTCAGCATAAGGACCGTGGATCCTTGGAACTATGTAGTAACAGCTCCAAGTATAAATACCTTTACAAATAAAGTAAACAAACATTGGATAAAACACCCTTCTAAACTCAACCCACGCTGCCACTTGTCAGTAAATACAAGTAACCACACAAGAGATGGACCATTAGAAGCCTTAGGCTTTCCGGCGGTCTCGGAACCGTAAGTTAACCGTAAGTAAACAATGAGGCGTCCCCTCGTTGGCACTAAAGGGAGTCGTAGTATTACGACTGATTTATTGCTGTCGGGATTATTAATACCTGTCGTACAGGTAAATTATTCAGGAAACGTGGTGATATATCTGAAATACTGTGGATAACTGCGCTGAACTGTCACTGTCGCATGGCTGATAGGTATTAAACTCCGTTATGTGCTACCACACGCAATCGCTCAGTGGGTAGTGAAGCGGGCTGTCAATCCATCTGTGAGTTCGAATCCACGCTCGGCCCACATTGTTTCTGACGTCTGAAGAAAGTCACTGCGACACGCGTAATTAGTCTGCCAATGGGCTATCAGTCTATGAGGAAAAGGGCCAATTGGTAGGAAGTACTGTTGTGTGAAGTACTGTTGTATGAAGTACTGTTGTGTGAAGTACTGTTGTGTGAAGTACTGGTGTGTGAAGTACTGGTGTGAAAAGTACTGTTGTATGAAGTACTGGTGTGTGAAATACTGGTGTGTGAAGTACTGGTGTGTGAAGTACTGGTGTGTGAAGTACTGTTTTGTGAAGTACTGTTGTGTGAAGTACTGGTGTTAGAACTCCAGAAAACTCATAGGGAGGTGAACTTGCCGCCCGTGATATCACTGAACTATTGGTTTTATTCAATTTAATTTCGTTCTTAACAATTTGATTCCGTTCGATTCGATTTTATTTCATTCTATTCGTTGGATTGCATTCTGTTGAATTCGACTTCGTTCTATACTTTGTGGTGTGTGTGTGTGGGGGGGGGGGGGGGGGGGGTCTCTCTCTCTCTCTCTCTCTCTCTCTCTCTCTCTCTCTCTCTCTCTCTCTCTCTCTCTCTCTCTCTCTCTCTCTCTCTCTCTCTCTCTCTCTCTCTCTCTCTCTCTCTCTCTCTCTCTCTCTCTCTCTCTCTCTCTCTCTCTCTCTCTCTCTCTCTCTCTCTCTCTCTCTCTCTCTCTCTCTCTCTCTCTCTCTCTCTCTCTCTCTCTCTCTCTCTCTCTCTCTCTCTCTCTCTCTCTCTCTCTCTCTCTCTCTCTCTCTCTCTCTCTCTCTCTCTCTATATATGTCTTTATTATGAAAATGCTTTCTAAAGTCGTCTGCTGTATAATGATAATTAATTTAAATAAGCTCTCAAGTCCCTCAGTCTCATTCACCCTCAGTATCAGTCTCAGTCAGACTCAGTATCAGTCTCAGGGTGACTCAGTTAGTCTCAGTCAGTGTGACTCAACGATTAGTCTCAGTCAGACTCAGTCGGTGTCATTCAGTGTGACTCACTGAGAATGAACAAGTCAGATTGATTGACTGAGACTGATTGACTGGGACTGACTGAGTCAGATTGATTGACGGAGACTAACTAAGTCAGATTGATTGACTGAGACTAACTAAGTCAGATTGATTGACTGATATCAACTGAGTCAGATTGATTGACTGAGACTGACTAAGTCAGATTGATAGACTGAGACTGACTAAGTCAGATTGATAGACTGAGACTAACTGAGTCAGATTGATTGACTGAGACTGACTAAGTCAGATTGATTGAGACTGAGACTAACTGAGTCAGATTAATTAACTGAGACGGACTGAGTCAGATTGATAGACTGAGACTAATTAGCTGAGTCAGATTGATTGACTGAGACTGACTAAGTCAGATTGATAGACTGAGCCTAACTGAGTCAGATTGATTGACTGAGACTGACTAAGTCAGATTGATTGAGACTGAGACTAACTGAGTCAGATTAATTAACTGAGACTGAGTGAGTCAGATTGATAGACTGAGACTAACTGAGTCAGATTGATAGGCTGAGCCTAACTAAGTCAGATTGATTGACTGAGACTGACTAAGTCAGATTGATTATCTGAGACTGACTGAATCAGATTGATTGACTGAGACTAACTAAGTCAGATTGATTGACTGAGGCTGACTGAGTCAGATTGATAGACTGAGACTGACTAAGTCAGATTGATAGACTGAGACTGACTGAATCAGATTGATTGACTGAGACTAACTAAGTCAGATTGATACTGAGACTGACTGAGTAAGATTGATAGACTGAGCCTAACTGAGTCAGATTGATTGACTGAGACTGACTAAGTCAGATTGATAGACTGAGACTGACTGAATCATATTGATTGACTGAGACTAACTAAGTCAGATTGATACTGAGACTGACTGAGTAAGATTGATAGACTGAGCCTAACTGAGTCAGATTGATTGACTGAGACTGACTAAGTCAGATTGATAGACTGAGACTGACTGAATCATATTGATTGACTGAGACTAACTAAGTCAGATTGATACTGAGACTGACTGAGTAAGATTGATAGACTGAGCCTAACTGAGTCAGATTGATTGACTGAGACTGACTAAGTCAGATTGATAGACTGAGACTGACTGAATCATATTGATTGACTGAGACTAACTAAGTCAGATTGATACTGAGACTGACTGAGTAAGATTGATAGACTGAGCCTAACTGAGTCAGATTGATTGACTGAGACTGACTAAGTCAGATTGATAGACTGAGACTGACTGAATCATATTGATTGACTGAGACTAACTAAGTCAGATTGATACTGAGACTGACTGAGTAAGATTGATAGACTGAGACTAACTGAGTCAGATTGATTGACTGAGACTAACTAAGTCAGATTGATTGACTGATACTAACTAAGTCAGATTGATCGACTGAGACTAACTAAGTCAGATTGATTGACTGATACTAACTAAGTCAGATTGATCGACTGAGACTAACTAAGTCAGATTGATCGACTGAGACTAACTAAGTCAGATTGATACTGAGACTGACTGAGTAAGATTGATAGACTGAGCCTAACTGAGTCAGATTGATTGACTGGGACTGACTGAGTCAGATTGATTGACTGAGACTGACTAAGTCAGATTGATAGACTGAGACTGACTAAGTCAGATTGATACTGAGACTGACTGAGTAAGATTGATAGACTGAGGCTGACTGAGTCAGATTGATTGACTGAGACTGACTAAGTCAGATTGATACTGAGACTGACTGAGTAAGATTGATAGACTGAGCCTAACTGAGTCAGATTGATTGACTGAGACTGACTAAGTCAGATTGATAGACTGAGACTGACTGAATCATATTGATTGACTGAGACTAACTAAGTCAGATTGATACTGAGACTGACTGAGTAAGATTGATAGACTGAGGCTGACTGAGTCAGATTGATTGACTGAGACTGACTAAGTCAGATTGATAGACTGAGACTGACTGAATCATATTGATTGACTGAGACTAACTAAGTCAGATTGATACTGAGACTGACTGAGTAAGATTGATAGACTGAGACTAACTGAGTCAGATTGATTGACTGAGACTGACTAAGTCAGATTGATAGACTGAGACTGACTGAATCAGATTGATTGACTGAGACTAACTAAGTCAGATTGATACTGAGACGGACTGAGTCAGATTGATAGACTGACTGAGTCAGATTGATAGACTGATACTTACTAAGTCAGATTGATTGACTGACACTAAAACTAAGTCAAATTGATTGACTGAGACAAACTAAGTCAGATTGATTGACTGATACTAACTAAGTCAGATTGATCGACTGAGACTAACTAAGTCAGAGTGATCGACTGAGACTAACTAAGTCAGATTGATTGACTGATACTAACTGAGTTAGACTGAGACTGACTAATTGACTGAGACTAACTAAGTCAGATTGATTGACTGATACTAACTGAGTCAGATGGATTGACTGATACTAACTGAGTCAGATGGATTGACTGATACTAACTGAGTCAGATGGATTAACTGATACTAACTGAGTCAGATGGATTGACTGATACTAACTGAGTCAGATGGATTGACTGATACTAACTGAGTAAGACTGAGACTGACTGAGTCAGATTGATTGACTGATACTAACTGAGTTAGACTGAGACTGACTGAGTCAGATTGATTGACCGAGACTAACTAAGTCCGATTGGTTGAATGAGACTAACTAAGTCAGATTGATTGACTGATACTAACTGAGTTAGACTGAGACTGACTGAATCAGATTGATTGACTGAGACTAACTAAGTCAGATTGATTGACTGAGACTGACTGAGTCAGATTGAGAACTGAGACTGACTGAGTCAGATTGAGAACTGAGTTAGACTGAGACTGACTGAATCAGATTGATTGACTGAGACTAACTAAGTCAGATTGATTGACTGAGACTGACTGAGTCAGATTGATTGACTGAAGTAGTAATGGCGTCGGTTTAGGGGTAAACAAAGATGATGTAATCGGTGGCCATTTTGGATGACCTAGTGACTATTTATAGTAAGTCATTTGCATATAAGGAAAAATGTTATAGGGTCTGCCATTATGGATGACATCAGGGTTATTTTTAGAATCTATTTTTAGATTTAATCAGAGGCCATTTTGGATGACCTAGTTTGAACACGAATCATTGTAAAAGTATAAACTCACGTAAACAGGTAAAACTCACGTCCTATCTCCGTCGTGTCCTACGCTCAAATGTCACGTGATCATCTATGTTTAGTGTGGTATTTTATAATCACATAACTGCGCATGCTCAATGACCAATCAAATTGTTCTAAACATTTCACAACATTTCATCAGCCAGCGCTAAGCTATATTTCTAACCCGGATGTGTCATGTACAAACCGGATTTCCATCAATAACGGATCTGATTTTATCATATCCTGTATCAGGAAATCCATATCCTGTCTAACCCGGATGTGTCATGTACAGAGCGGATTTCCATCAATAACGGATCTGATTGTATTATATCCTGTATCAAGATATAGCCAATCAACATGTTGAAACATGTTTATTTATATCCGTATTTAAACAAGATTTAATTTTTGAACATTACACAACATGTTATTACCCATTTCACAACATTGTATTACCCATTTCACAACATTTCATCAGCCATCGCTAAGCTAAGCTACATTTATAACCCGGATGTGTCATGTACAAACCGGATTTCCATCAATAACGGATCTGATTTTATCATTTCCTGTATCAGGATATCGCCAGTCAACAAGTTGAAACATGTATATTTATATCCGTATTTTAACAAGATTTAAGTTCTGAACATTTCACAACATTATATCATTTATCACCAATAACATTACTAAGATAAAGATCGTTATATCTGAACAAGGGTATAAAAGACTGTGAATCATCTATAACAGTCACAAGAGCCTTTAAACTCAACCTGACAACATGCCTAACTTTAGATGTAAACTGGATTTGGGGAATGATCGTTACGTTCAAGTGAGTGAATGGAAAGAAGAGTTACGGGTTGACTTAAGAGAATGTGCCTACGAAAAAAGGAATTAGCTTGACATTGATGCGATACAAGAATTTCGTAGATGAGACAGAGAACATCGACAAAGCTCTCCTAGACAAAGAGTCCTACGAAAGACACCTTGGTGGAAACGTGTACTGTACAGTTAATGGGTTGTGCGTCGATATTAGACAATATTGGAAACCTGAGGAGGAAGTTGTGCCTACCAAGAAAGGACTCTGTCTAAGACCACTCGAGTACAAACGCTTAAAGGAGCTGATAACGGAAGTGGGAGAGACATTACCTGAATTGGACACGGTGGTACCTTGTAACCTACAAGGTGACCATATGAAGCAACTGGGGATGTTAAGTTGTTCCGAATGTAATCCGGGTGATTCTCACAACTGGTAACTATAGGTTACCAATAAAAGACGACGTTCAAAAGTACATCCCATACAATAATCAAAGCGCTGAAGGCACTGAATTTGTTTGGGTACATAAAACTGTTCAAACATTTGCATTTGCATAGATGTGTGATTTATAAACTGCATTGTTTATAAATATTACAACTTCGGGTAAAAGAATAAATGACGCATCCGTTAAAATTAAATGCCATTTTAGTTGTCTATAAAAATAAATCATGAGACATACATGTGAATATTATATTTAATTTCCAAGTTTCAAAAGACATGTAAAAACAAGATGTGTTTGTGAAACACTGATGCCCCCGAATGGCAACATCTAGGTTAAAGGTCAAGGTCGCCAGGTGAAAAATGTTGGTACTGACAGAAAGGTCATGTCACAAGGAATACACATGTGAAATATGGTAGCCGTACCTGTTATGGTTCAAAAGTAGTGGTCAAGGTTAAAGTTTTTTTCGAGAATGGCAACATCTAGGTCAAAGGTCAAGGTCGCAAGGTGAACAATTTTGGTACTGACAGAAAGGTCATGTCACAAGGTATACACATGTGAAATATGGTAGCCGTACCTGTTATGGTTCAAAAGTCGTTGTCAAGGTTAAAGTCTTTTTTCGAGAATGGCAACATCTAGGTCAAAGGTCAAGTTCGCAAGGTAAAAAATGTTGGTACTGACAGAAAGGTCATGTCACAAGGTATACACATGTGAAATATGGTAGCCGTACCTGTTATGGTTCAAAAGAAGTGGTCAAGGTTAAAGTTTTTATCGAGAATGGCAACATCTAGGTCAAAGGTCAAGGTGAAACATATTTTGGTACTGACAGAAAGGTCATGTCACAAGTAATACACATGTGAAATATGGTAGCCGTACCTGTTATGGTTCAAAAGTAATGGCCAAGGTTAAAGTTTTTTTCTAGAATGGCAACATCAAGGTCAAAGGTCAAGGTTGCAAGGTCAAAAATGTTGGTACTGACAGAAAGGTCATGTCACAAGGAATACACATGTGAAATATGGTAGCCGTACCTGTTATGGTTCAAAAGGAATGGCCAGGGTTAAAGTTTTTTTCGAGAATGGCAACATCTAGGTCAAAGGTCAAGGTCGCAAGGTCAAAAATGTTGGTACTGACAGAAAGGTCATATCACAAGAAATACACATGTGAAATATGGTAGCCGTACCTGTTATGGTTCAAAAGAAGTGGTCAAGGTTAAAGTTTTTTTCGTGCAGACAGACAGACAGACAGACAGACGTGCAGACAGATGTGCAGACGTGCAGACAGGCCAAAAACTGGATGCCCACCTAATCGGTGATTCCGGGGCATAAAAATGGATAACCATTATGGCCCCGACTCACTCATTTAAGTATGTACCAATTTTTGTTACAAACAAAATCACAATTGACCAAGGGTTTTCTAAAGTCTTACTCAAAAGCTACCTGCTTAACAAGTGATTTTTCAAGTTTTCACTATAGCCATATAAGGCCAAATAGCCCTGCCCCCTGGCGGCCATGTTTTTCGACCAATCAACATGGCTTGGAGGAATCTGATAGATGGTCTCCCAATGAACATTTCTACAAAAAGAATTGAAAATTGGCCAAACACTTTCGGAGGAGAAGATTTTCAAGTTTTTACTATAGCAATATTAGGCAAAAAAGCCCCGCCCGCTGGCGGCCATGTTTTTAGACCAATCAACTTGGCTGGAAGGAATCTGATAGAGGGTAACCCTAGGAACATTTCTACAACATTATTTGAAAATCGGCCTGACACTTTTGGAGGAGAAGATTTTTTTGAGTTTACACTATTGCCATATAAGGCAAAAAAGCCCCGCTCCCTGGCGGCCAAGGAACACTTCTTTAAAATAATTTGAAAATCTGCCAACCAGTTTGGTAGAAGAAGAATTTTAAAGTTATTTTATTTTCGTTGCCATGGAAACCATAATTCTGCATGAATCACAAACATTTGAAGGAATTCTGGTGAGGTCAATGAGAGGATGCTTTCTGTGAAGTTTCATCCCAATTGACTAACTCGTTACTGATGAGAAGATGTTGACGGACGACAGACGCCGGACAAAAGGAGATCACAATAACTAACTTTAGCACTTCGTGCTCAAGTGAGCTAAAAAAAGAAACATCTATCCAAATGAAAGAGTAATTGAAATCATGTAGAAAATATTGTGGGAAAAGGCAGTACTAATATTTATATGAGCACTTTAAAAGAAACATGCTTCAGACTTCAGAGGCTTTTGAATTCATTTGCATTATAAAAGGATTAAATGCTCCAGAGAAAACCAATACCTTTGCCGTCCGCATTTTACTCTACAGTATACACATAAGCTGGCCGCTGTTTCCTTTAAAGGGTGTTTAAGCTTGCCAAATCAATTAAGGATGCGTGACCATACACTGTTAATTACCATTGTGTACGAGTGTCATTCCAAACAAATTATAAATGTAACCCCTTTTCCCAATAAACCTATCATATACATTTATGTATTTGTAACTTGCCGGGATGTGTCGATACCGTCATGGTACAATGTGATATATGCACAAATTGGTTTCACAAATCTTGTGTTAATGCACATGTGGATATTTTGACAACAGATGCGGACTTTAATTGTAACTTTTGTTAATTATTTGGCTATTATAATGATAAGATATGTGATTAAATTGGCAACATTTAAGTTTTTTACTTATAACAGCCTTCAAATACAAATTTGGTTTATACGACGGTAAAGCAAGGTTATGGGAATTAAGAAATTGTTTAAATAAGCAAATTCTCCTTTTCCCACAATGTTTTCAATATATGTTGCTTTTTACTGTTTACACAGCAAGAAAAAACCATTTAACTTATTTGTTATAGATTAGTATTATTGTTGTATATATATATATATAATTACTAGAAACAGTGTTGTATATATATATATATATACTTATTGTTTATTTGTTATTTAAATTGTTCTGCCCCTTCCAAGTACCCTACAGAATAGAATGTTGCATGGATCATTTGCCTCGTAGTATGGCACATGGAAAACTGTTGAAAGTTACAAAGTAGAAAATGCAGAGGCCAAACAATAACTAGAACCCATGACCCTTCAGTCGATTGTAAAGGAGAGGATATAATTGAAGCAAAACCTATGGCTAGTTACTAGCAACCTATTCTATTCTTACAATGTTTTCAAATTTCGTCCGCTGCAGATGCGTCAAAAGACATTTACTTGTCGGAAAATCAATCCATCAATTCTCGTTATTGATATCTATAGATATGATATAAAGAGGAAAGTCGTTAAAACACTTTACAAAGCGATTCCATTTCAGCATGATCTCGATTTTTGGTTTAATCTATATCACTGATAAAAGCAATCAAACACATTATATATTTACAAAGAAAACCCCGGATATGATCATATGTAACAAATTATACACATTTGCCCATCTTTAATTAAACATTTTTTACAACAAATCATAGCGTCCACAGATTTGCTCTATATTCTATAGCGTCCGCATTTTCCCTCTATATTGCATTTGTCCGCATTTTCCCTCTATAATGTATTTGTCCGCAGATCGCGTCCGCACTTTAGACCCTCCCCCCATACCGTCGTATTTATAAATAGAATTCGACGATCACGATTTCTCTGCAAATGTGTTACTCTCATTTTAAATGCATTTTATGACACACATATTTGCTTTTTTTCATTCTTTATACTATATTTATATGGCCGACAAGGCACAAAGAAAATATTTTCAATTCTGTTTTTATCTACATTTTCAATGCGTGATTGAAATTTCAAATACCGTATCTGGAGCTTAAATCGGAAATAGTTCTCCCTGTAGCAGTTCACTCATTGAGATTTATAAATCTCTCCGCGTTCATGTTTTAAAATACAATGTTTCATTTTATTTCCAAATTCTCTTTGAATATAAGAACCACATAAGAAAACAAAGACGATATAAATATATCATTATTTCAAATATCGTGATAAATTTGAAAAGTAAGAGCAAGTATTGAGTACTACTTTCACGCGTATGAAATTCATGGACTTTTACATAAGACGAATGGCTTCAGAATTGCAGCTACTAAATTTGTTTGTTCCAAACAAATAAAAATCGATAACGCATACAATTAAGTGTTTAACTGTCATAAGGGGACTAAACCAGTTGATATTAACAGACATGGATGAAGCAAATTCAAGTGATAAGAACATGGCCAATTCTCAACCTACTACACCCGAGAGGGGAACCTTTATTCACGTTCCCCAAGACGAAACCCAATCCAACGGAGAAAGGTGGCAATTGTTAGGTACACGAGTACCTCAGGCCGAAATTGTCTACTTTTGTCAGATTATAATTGTGTATATTATCATCATTACTTCCATTATAAACCTATCTCTCAAAAACGGAAGCAACGAACTGTGGATCAGTCTTCTCTCCAGTTGTATAGGGTACACTTTACCCAGTCCTAAACTAAAGAAACACTGATGTCTTGGTCCATTCCGAAGAACCATTACCACGAATTACGAACGATATGACGTGTGTTATAAGGGTGCATGACTCAACCAGTTAATAGTAACAGACATGGATGAAGTAGAAAAGTGGACTCGCCATTTCCGGCTGATGGCTGAGGGAAAACTGCATAAGGACCCCAGAGGTTACTACATCGTAAACCAGACGCCTGAAGACCAAACGGGTGGTACCGATTCATCCCTTGATCCCTCGAGCATTCTTGACAAAATACCGCAACGTTATAAATATAAGGCTGGAGCAATACTTAATTACATCATACATGATAAGCAAAATATACTCGCATGGAATAAGACGGGACAACTAATCTACGAAGGCGTCGCGGTACCCGAATCAAATATCAAAGACTTGTTGATAGATAGTCAAAACAAGCATAAGAATAAGTACATAGCGGGAATTTCACAGTTTAACAGCGGTTTAAAGAGATGAGACGTGCCGACCACCTTGTACGAGGTACCAACGACACGCAAAAGCCCTTTTCCACCAGGCATCCCTAGCAATAAAAAACTTAGAAAATTGTACTCTTAGATGGAGTATTCGAGAATACACGAACGTTATTATTATTTACAATAATTGGGAAGAACGAATGTGAGAAATAGAAAATCGATGATTGAAAATATTATACCCGCTCAATTAGACGCAATCAGTACCGTGGCTCATCATATCGTTCAATCAAGGATAGTCATCATGGATATAGATTCTGAATACTTTCGTCGGAGAAGACGGTTTTGAAGGTTATTGCTAAACCTACTTTACCATTTAGAAGGAAACGTAGACTGTTGTTAAGTCAACATCAACTTATCCCTAAACTTTTAAGAACAACCTATTTAAGACGTACCATTCGAGCAGAAATCAGAACACGAGAGGAATAAACACCACGACCACGACCACCACCACCACCTCCACCAACAACACCATACATGTTATAAGGGAAACCTAGATATACTCATCATTTGCAGTTAATATGCAGAATTCTAACGTATGTCAAGTGTGTTATACTTCATTTTCAAGAAGAGATGCAATGTTAAGACACAAGAGGAACAAACATTCTGAGATAACTGAACTTTTCCACCCAGAATACCATATACGCATGACACGTTAAAGGATACATCGATAATGACGTCGACACAATCAAATAGGCCCCAGTTCAACATCATTGTTCTGTTGTATTGACTGGTCCGTGCGGAAGTGGTAAATCGGTAATGAACAAAAAGATACTGCGTCAAGGTTTTATCCAACCATGGCCACAACGAATCATATGGTGTTACGGACAGTACCAGCCAATATACGACAATATAAAGAAACATTTACCGGGCGTCGAATTTGTGAAAGGTATTCCAGACTTTATAGAACATGATACTTACTTGGATACATCTGTGAGAAATTGTATTATTCTCCATGACCTCATGGGAGATGCCAAGAAAGATGAACGCGTCGCTAATCTATTCACCAAAGGGTCGCATCATAGAAATCGGACATGGCAAACGTTATAAGGGAAGTACCGTCTTATGATCATCAATACTCATCGGAACATCGATATGCCTACTTGTGACGATTGCGGAATTATGTTTGGGGATGACCACGCTTTACAAAGGTCATGTCAAAGAATGGTGTATAGGGAGAAAAAGGAAATTGGAAGATCGAGATAACACGGACGAACCGGAACCAAAGAAATGGATAACATTACCCTGTGATGACGACTCTGATGTTGAGGAAGACAATGAAATAATGGAAGACAATAAGAACGAAAAAGAAGTATTTGCGGCGCTGTTTGAAAAAACACAGGACATGAATGATTCTGAACGGCAAAGAAAATATGACAAATATCTGGATCACAACATGTCAGAAGAGGAGGCTAGGGAAAGGGCCGATGAAAAAATGATGCCTATTTATATAACTGATGTCCTGGAAAGATACACCTTGCTTATTCAACATATCTATGATCTACGAGGTGGGTCCGTACATCATCAAGTGATTAAAGATGTAGAAAAATATATAGAACGAGATATGAGAGAGGAAATGGCAATAAAAGTGGCAGTGAAAAAGAACAGACATTTAATAGAAACATTATTGGAAACGTTAGCGCCTGAAGATCAGTCTGAAGACGAATCTGAAGACGATGGTATCGAAGAAGTCTCTGGAGAAGAAGATTGAATGTGCGTGTGATAGACGGTGTATATTCATAAATACTATTTTATTGACCACATGTGTTAATTACGATGTAACTGTATTATATGAATGTATTGACATGTAAACTTCTTCAAACGTTATGTTTTTGTAAATAAAATTAAAACTAAAAAATAAAATATGTCTTTGTTATAATGAATGGTACGTCTTAAATAGGTTGTTCTTAAAAGTTTAGGGATAAGTTGATGTTGACTAAACAACAGTTGACTGGCGATATCCGGATACAGGAAATGATAAAATCAGATCTGTTATTGATGGAAATCCGGTTTGTACATGACACATTCGGGTTATAAATGTAGCTTAGCGTAGCGAGTAAGATATGGTTGATAAAATGTTGTGAAATGGGTAATAAAATGTTGTGTAATGTTCAAAAATTAAATCTTGTTTAAATACGGATATAAATAAACATGTTTCAACATGTTGATTGGCTATATCTTGATACAGGATATAATACAATTAGATCCGTTATTGATAGAAATCCTGTCTGTACATGACACATCCGGGTTAGAAATGTAGCTTAGCTTAGCAATGGCTGGTGAAATGTTGTGAAATGTTAGAACAATTTGATTGGTCATTGAGCATGCGCAGTTATGTGATTGTGAAATACCACACTAAACATAGATGATCTTGATTATGTTTCAATATGTTGACTGGCTATATCTTGATACAGGGATATAATACAATCAGGTTCTTTTTTGATGGAAATCCGGTTTGTACATGACACATCCGGGTTAGACAGGATATGGATTTCCTGATACAGGATATGATAAAATCAGATCGTTATTGATGGAAATCCGGTTTGTACATGACACCTCCAGGTTAGAAATATAGCTTAGCGCTGGCTGATGAAATGTTGTGGAAATGTTTAAACAATTTGATTGGTCATTGAGCATGCGCAGTTATGTGATTGTGAAATACCACACTAAACATAGATGATCACGTGACATTTGAGCGTAGGACACGACGGAGAGAGGACGTGAGTTTTACCTGATTTGAGTCTTTCTGAAGGAATTGACCCCTAATTTCCGCGAGTAGATCTCAGATCGAGTATACACCGCTGTATACTTTCACAACGACTCATTACTGTGATAAACAAATAGAAACTAGGTCTTCCAAATTGGCCTCCTAGAAACTAGGTCATCCAAAATGGCCTCCGAGTAAATGCTAAAAATAACCCTGATGTCATCCAAAATGGCAGACCCTATAACATTTTTCTTTATATACAAATGAGTTACTATAAATAGTAATTAGGTCATCCAAAAATAGCCACTATTACATCATCTTTGTGTGTGGTGTATACTTTCATAATGACTCTTTACTGTGATAAACAAATAGAAACTAGGTCTTCCAAATTGGTCTACTAGAAACT
>JASEVX010000002.1:26239704-26249704 GCA_031761405.1 Serripes groenlandicus
TGATTGAGACTGAGACTAACTGAGTCAGATTAATTAACTGAGACGGACTGAGTCAGATTGATAGACTGAGACTAATTAGCTGAGTCAGATTGATTGACTGAGACTGACTAAGTCAGATTGATAGACTGAGACTAACTGAGTCAGATTGATTGACTGAGCCTAACTAAGTCAGATTGATAGACTGAGACTAACTGAGTCAGATTGATAGGCTGAGCCTAACTAAGTCAGATTGATAGACTGAGACTGACTGAGTCAGATTGATTGACTGAGACTAACTAAGTCAGATTGATAGACTGAGCCTAACTAAGTCAGATTGATTGACTGAGACTGACTAAGTCAGATTGATTATCTGAGACTGACTGAATCAGATTGATTGACTGAGACTAACTAAGTCAGATTGATTGACTGAGGCTGACTGAGTCAGATTGATAGGCTGAGGCTAACTAAGTCAGATTGATTGACTGAGACTGACTAAGTCAGATTGATTATCTGAGACTGACTGAATCAGATTGATTGACTGAGACTAACTAAGTCAGATTGATTGACTGAGGCTGACTGAATCAGATTGATTGACTGAGACTAACTAAGTCAGATTGATTGACTGAGACTAACTAAGTCAGATTGATTGACTGAGACTGACTAAGTCAGATTGATAGACTGAGACTGACTGAATCATATTGATTGACTGAGACTAACTAAGTCAGATTGATACTGAGACTGACTGAGTAAGATTGATAGACTGAGACTAACTGAGTCAGATTGATTGACTGATACTAACTGAATCAGATTGATTGACTGAGACTAACTAAGTCAGACTGAGACTGACTAAGTCAGATTGATAGACTGAGACTGACTGAATCAGATTGATAGACTGAGACTAACTAAGTCAGATTGATACTGAGACGGACTGAGTCAGATTGATAGACTGACTGAGTCAGATTGATTGACTGATACTTACTAAGTCAGATTGATTGACTGAGACTGACTGAATCAGATTGATTGACTGAGACTAACTAAGTCAGATTGATACTGAGACGGACTGAGTCAGATTGATAGACTGACTGAGTCAGATTGATTGACTGATACTAACTAAGTCAGATTGATTGACTGATACTAACTAAGTCAGATTGATCGACTGAGACTAACTAAGTCAGATTGATTGACTGATACTAACTGAGTTAGACTGAGACTGACTAATTGACTGAGACTAACTAAGTCAGATTGATTGACTGATACTAACTGAGTCAGATGGATTGACTGATACTAACTGAGTCAGATGGATTGACTGATACTAACTGAGTCAGATGGATTAACTGATACTAACTGAGTCAGATGGATTGACTGATACTAACTGAGTCAGATGGATTGACTGATACTTACTAAGTCAGATTGATTGACTGAGACTAACTAAGTCAGATTGATTGACTGATACTAACTGAGTCAGATGGATTGACTGATACTAACTGAGTCAGATGGATTGACTGATACTAACTGAGTCAGATGGATTGACTGATACTAACTGAGTCAGATGGATTAACTGATACTAACTGAGTCAGATGGATTGACTGATACTAACTGAGTAAGACTGAGACTGACTGAGTCAGATTGATTGACTGATACTAACTGAGTTAGACTGAGACTGACTAATTGACTGAGACTAACTAAGTCAGATTGATTGACTGATACTAACTGAGTCAGATGGATTGACTGATACTAACTGAGTCAGATGGATTGACTGATACTAACTGAGTCAGATGGATTGACTGATACTAACTGAGTCAGATGGATTAACTGATACTAACTGAGTCAGATGGATTGACTGATACTAACTGAGTAAGACTGAGACTGACTGAGTCAGATTGATTGACTGATACTAACTGAGTTAGACTGAGACTGACTGAGTCAGATTGATTGACCGAGACTAACTAAGTCCGATTGGTTGAATGAGACTAACTAAGTCAGATTGATTGACTGATACTAACTGAGTTAGACTGAGACTGACTGAATCAGATTGATTGACTGAGACTAACTAAGTCAGATTGATTGACTGAGACTGACTGAGTCAGATTGAGAACTGAGACTGACTGAGTCAGATTGAGAACTGAGTTAGACTGAGACTGAATGAATCAGATTGATTGACTGAGACTAACTAAGTCAGATTGATTGACTGAGACTAACTAAGTCAGATTGAGACTGATTCTAACTGAGTTAGACTGAGACTGACTGAGTCAGATTGATTGGCTGAGACTGACTGAGTCAGATTGATTGACTGAAGTAGTAATGGCGTCGGTTTAGGGGTAAACAAAGATGATGTAATCGGTGGCCATTTTGGATGACCTAGTGACTATTTATAGTAAGTCATTTGCATATAAGGAAAAATGTTATAGGGTCTGCCATTATGGATGACATCAGGGTTATTTTTAGAATCTATTTTTAGATTTAATCAGAGGCCATTTTGGATGACCTAGTTTGAACACGAATCATTGTAAAAGTATAAACTCACGTAAACAGGTAAAACTCACGTCCTATCTCCGTCGTGTCCTACGCTCAAATGTCACGTGATCATCTATGTTTAGTGTGGTATTTTATAATCACATAACTGCGCATGCTCAATGACCAATCAAATTGTTCTAAACATTTCACAACATTTCATCAGCCAGCGCTAAGCTATATTTCTAACCCGGATGTGTCATGTACAAACCGGATTTCCATCAATAACGGATCTGATTTTATCATATCCTGTATCAGGAAATCCATATCCTGTCTAACCCGGATGTGTCATGTACAGAGCGGATTTCCATCAATAACGGATCTGATTGTATTATATCCTGTATCAAGATATAGCCAATCAACATGTTGAAACATGTTTATTTATATCCGTATTTAAACAAGATTTAATTTTTGAACATTACACAACATGTTATTACCCATTTCACAACATTGTATTACCCATTTCACAACATTTCATCAGCCATCGCTAAGCTAAGCTACATTTATAACCCGGATGTGTCATGTACAAACCGGATTTCCATCAATAACGGATCTGATTTTATCATTTCCTGTATCAGGATATCGCCAGTCAACAAGTTGAAACATGTATATTTATATCCGTATTTTAACAAGATTTAAGTTCTGAACATTTCACAACATTATATCATTTATCACCAATAACATTACTAAGATAAAGATCGTTATATCTGAACAAGGGTATAAAAGACTGTGAATCATCTATAACAGTCACAAGAGCCTTTAAACTCAACCTGACAACATGCCTAACTTTAGATGTAAACTGGATTTGGGGAATGATCGTTACGTTCAAGTGAGTGAATGGAAAGAAGAGTTACGGGTTGACTTAAGAGAATGTGCCTACGAAAAAAGGAATTAGCTTGACATTGATGCGATACAAGAATTTCGTAGATGAGACAGAGAACATCGACAAAGCTCTCCTAGACAAAGAGACCTACGAAAGACATCTTGGTGGAAACGTGTACTGTACAGTTAATGGGTTGTGCGTCGATATTAGACAATATTGGAAACCTGAGGAGGAAGTTGTGCCTACCAAGAAAGGACTCTGTCTAAGACCACTCGAGTACAAACGCTTAAAGGAGCTGATAACGGAAGTGGGAGAGACATTACCTGAATTGGACACGGTGGTACCTTGTAACCTACAAGGTGACCATATGAAGCAACTGGGGATGTTAAGTTGTTCCGAATGTAATCCGGGTGATTCTCACAACTGGTAACTATAGGTTACCAATAAAAGACGACGTTCAAAAGTACATCCCATACAATAATCAAAGCGCTGAAGGCACTGAATTTGTTTGGGTACATAAAACTGTTCAAACATTTGCATTTGCATAGATGTGTGATTTATAAACTGCATTGTTTATAAATATTACAACTTCGGGTAAAAGAATAAATGACATCCGTTAAAATTAAATGCCATTTTAGTTGTCTATAAAAATAAATCATGAGACATACATGTGAATATTATATTTAATTTCCAAGTTTCAAAAGACATGTAAAAACAAGATGTGTTTGTGAAACACTGATGCCCCCGAATGGCAACATCTAGGTTAAAGGTCAAGGTCGCCAGGTGAAAAATGTTGGTACTGACAGAAAGGTCATGTCACAAGGAATACACATGTGAAATATGGTAGCCGTACCTGTTATGGTTCAAAAGTAGTGGTCAAGGTTAAAGTTTTTTTCGAGAATGGCAACATCTAGGTCAAAGGTCAAGGTCGCAAGGTGAACAATTTTGGTACTGACAGAAAGGTCATGTCACAAGGTATACACATGTGAAATATGGTAGCCGTACCTGTTATGGTTCAAAAGTCGTTGTCAAGGTTAAAGTCTTTTTTCGAGAATGGCAACATCTAGGTCAAAGGTCAAGTTCGCAAGGTAAAAAATGTTGGTACTGACAGAAAGGTCATGTCACAAGGTATACACATGTGAAATATGGTAGCCGTACCTGTTATGGTTCAAAAGAAGTGGTCAAGGTTAAAGTTTTTATCGAGAATGGCAACATCTAGGTCAAAGGTCAAGGTGAAACATATTTTGGTACTGACAGAAAGGTCATGTCACAAGTAATACACATGTGAAATATGGTAGCCGTACCTGTTATGGTTCAAAAGTAATGGCCAAGGTTAAAGTTTTTTTCTAGAATGGCAACATCAAGGTCAAAGGTCAAGGTTGCAAGGTCAAAAATGTTGGTACTGACAGAAAGGTCATGTCACAAGGAATACACATGTGAAATATGGTAGCCGTACCTGTTATGGTTCAAAAGGAATGGCCAGGGTTAAAGTTTTTTTCGAGAATGGCAACATCTAGGTCAAAGGTCAAGGTCGCAAGGTCAAAAATGTTGGTACTGACAGAAAGGTCATATCACAAGAAATACACATGTGAAATATGGTAGCCGTACCTGTTATGGTTAAAGTTTTTTTCGTGCAGACAGACAGACAGACAGACGTGCAGACAGGCCAAAAACTGGATGCCCACCTAATCGGTGATTCCGGGGCATAAAAATGGATAACCATTATGGCCCCGACTCACTCATTTAAGTATGTACCAATTTTTGTTACAAAAAAAATCACAATTGACCAAGGGTTTTCTAAAGTCTTACTCAAAAGCTACCTGCTTAACAAGTGATTTTTCAAGTTTTCACTATAGCCATATAAGGCCAAATAGCCCTGCCCCCTGGCGGCCATGTTTTTCGACCAATCAACATGGCTTGGAGGAATCTGATAGATGGTCTCCCAATGAACATTTCTACAAAAAGAATTGAAAATTGGCCAAACACTTTCGGAGGAGAAGATTTTCAAGTTTTTACTATAGCAATATTAGGCAAAAAAGCCCCGCCCGCTGGCGGCCATGTTTTTAGACCAATCAACATGGCTGGAAGGAATCTGATAGAGGGTCACCCTAGGAACATTTCTACAACATTATTTGAAAATCGGCCTGACACTTTTGGAGGAGAAGATTTTTTTGAGTTTACACTATTGCCATATAAGGCAAAAAAGCCCCGCTCCCTGGCGGCCAAGGAACACTTCTTTAAAATAATTTGAAAATCTGCCAACCAGTTTGGTAGAAGAAGAATTTTAAAGTTATTTTATTTTCGTTGCCATGGAAACCATAATTCTGCATGAATCACAAACATTTGAAGGAATTCTGGTGAGGTCAATGAGAGGATGCTTTCTGTGAAGTTTCATCCCAATTGACTAACTCGTTACTGATGAGAAGATGTTGACGGACGACAGACGCCGGACAAAAGGAGATCACAATAACTAACTTTAGCACTTCGTGCTCAAGTGAGCTAAAAAAAGAAACATCTATCCAAATGAAAGAGTAATTGAAATCATGTAGAAAATATTGTGGGAAAAGGCAGTACTAATATTTATATGAGCACTTTAAAAGAAACATGCTTCAGACTTCAGAGGCTTTTGAATTCATTTGCATTATAAAAGGATTAAATGCTCCAGAGAAAACCAATACCTTTGCCGTCCGCATTTTACTCTACAGTATACACATAAGCTGGCCGCTGTTTCCTTTAAAGGGTGTTTAAGCTTGCCAAATCAATTAAGGATGCGTGACCATACACTGTTAATTACCATTGTGTACGAGTGTCATTCCAAACAAATTATAAATGTAACCCATTTTCCCAATAAACCTATCATATACATTTATGTATTTGTAACTTGCCGGGATGTGTCGATACCGTCATGGTACAATGTGATATATGCACAAATTGGTTTCACAAATCTTGTGTTAATGCACATGTGGATATTTTGACAACAGATGCGGACTTTAATTGTAACTTTTGTTAATTATTTGGCTATTACAATGATAAGATATGTGATTAAATTGGCAACATTTAAGTTTTTTACTTATAACAGCCTTCAAATACAAATTTGGTTTATACGACGGTAAAGCAAGGTTATGGGAATTAAGAAATTGTTTAAATAAGCAAATTCTCCTTTTCCCACAATGTTTTCAATATATGTTGCTTTTTACTGTTTACACAGCAAGAAAAAACCATTTAACTTATTTGTTATAGATTAGTATTATTGTTGTATATATATATATATAATTACTAGAAACAGTGTTGTATATATATATATATATACTTATTGTTTATTTGTTATTTAAATTGTTCTGCCCCTTCCAAGTACCCTACAGAATAGAATGTTGCATGGATCATTTGCCTCGTAGTATGGCACATGGAAAACTGTTGAAAGTTACAAAGTAGAAAATGCAGAGGCCAAACAATAACTAGAACCCATGACCCTTCAGTCGATTGTAAAGGAGAGGATATAATTGAAGCAAAACCTATGGCTAGTTACTAGCAACCTATTCTATTCTTACAATGTTTTCAAATTTCGTCCGCTGCAGATGCGTCAAAAGACATTTACTTGTCGGAAAATCAATCCATCAATTCTCGTTATTGATATCTATAGATATGATATAAAGAGGAAAGTCGTTAAAACACTTTACAAAGCGATTCCATTTCAGCATGATCTCGATTTTTGGTTTAATCTATATCACTGATAAAAGCAATCAAACACATTATATATTTACAAAGAAAACCCCGAATATGATCATATGTAACAAATTATACACATTTGCCCATCTTTAATTAAACATTTTTTACAACAAATCATAGCGTCCACAGATTTGCTCTATATTCTATAGCGTCCGCATTTTCCCTCTATATTGCATTTGTCCGCATTTTCCCTCTATAATGTATTTGTCCGCAGATCGCGTCCGCACTTTAGACCCTCCCCCCATACCGTCGTATTTATAAATAGAATTCGACGATCACGATTTCTCTGCAAATGTGTTACTCTCATTTTAAATGCATTTTATGACGCACATATTTGCTTTTTTTCATTCTTTATACTATATTTATATGGCCGACAAGGCACAAAGAAAATATTTTCAATTCTGTTTTTATCTACATTTTCAATGCGTGATTGAAATTTCAAATACCGTATCTGGAGCTTAAATCGGAAATAGTTCTCCCTGTAGCAGTTCACTCATTGAGATTTATAAATCTCTCCGCGTATATGTTTTAAAATACAATGTTTCATTTTATTTCCAAATTCTCTTTGAATATAAGAACCACATAAGAAAACAAAGACGATATAAATATATCATTATTTCAAATATCGTGATAAATTTGAAAAGTAAGAGCAAGTATTGAGTACTACTTTCACGCGTATGAAATTCATGGACTTTTACATAAGACGAATGGCTTCAGAATTGCAGCTACTAAATTTGTTTGTTCCAAACAAATAAAAATCGATAACGCATACAATTAAGTGTTTAACTGTCATAAGGGGACTAAACCAGTTGATATTAACAGACATGGATGAAGCAAATTCAAGTGATAAGAACATGGCCAATTCTCAACCTACTACACCCGAGAGGGGAACCTTTATTCACGTTCCCCAAGACGAAACCCAATCCAACGGAGAAAGGTGGCAATTGTTAGGTACACGAGTACCTCAGGCCGAAATTGTCTACTTTTGTCAGATTATAATTGTGTATATTATCATCATTACTTCCATTATAAACCTATCTCTCAAAAACGGAAGCAACGAACTGTGGATCAGTCTTCTCTCCAGTTGTATAGGGTACACTTTACCCAGTCCTAAACTAAAGAAACACTGATGTCTTGGTCCAGTCCGAAGAACCATTACCACGAATTACGAACGATATGACGTGTGTTATAAGGGTGCATGACTCAACCAGTTAATAGTAACAGACATGGATGAAGTAGAAAAGTGGACTCGCCATTTCCGGCTGATGGCTGAGGGAAAACTGCATAAGGACCCCAGAGGTTACTACATCGTAAACCAGACGCCTGAAGACCAAACGGGTGGTACCGATTCATCCCTTGATCCCTCGAGCATTCTTGACAAAATACCGCAACGTTATAAATATAAGGCTGGAGCAATACTTAATTACATCATACATGATAAGCAAAATATACTCGCATGGAATAAGACGGGACAACTAATCTACGAAGGCGTCGCGGTACCCGAATCAAATATCAAAGACTTGTTGATAGATAGTCAAAACAAGCATAAGAATAAGTACATAGCGGGAATTTCACAGTTTAACAGCGGTTTAAAGAGATGAGACGTGCCGACCACCTTGTACGAGGTACCAACGACACGCAAAAGCCCTTTTCCACCAGGCATCCCTAGCAATAAAAAACTTAGAAAATTGTACTCTTAGATGGAGTATTCGAGAATACACGAACGTTATTATTATTTACAATAATTGGGAAGAACGAATGTGAGAAATAGAAAATCGATGATTGAAAATATTATACCCGCTCAATTAGACGCAATCAGTACCGTGGCTCATCATATCGTTCAATCAAGGATAGTCATCATGGATATAGATTCTGAATACTTTCGTCGGAGAAGACGGTTTTGAAGGTTATTGCTAAACCTACTTTACCATTTAGAAGGAAACGTAGACTGTTGTTAAGTCAACATCAACTTATCCCTAAACTTTTAAGAACAACCTATTTAAGACGTACCATTCGAGCAGAAATCAGAACACGAGAGGAATAAACACCACGACCACGACCACCACCACCTCCACCAACAACACCATACATGTTATAAGGGAAACCTAGATATACTCATCATTTGCAGTTAATATGCAGAATTCTAACGTATGTCAAGTGTGTTATACTTCATTTTCAAGAAGAGATGCAA
Organism: Serripes groenlandicus; assembly: GCA_031761405.1. Lineage (NCBI taxonomy): Eukaryota > Metazoa > Mollusca > Bivalvia > Cardiida > Cardiidae > Serripes > Serripes groenlandicus. The sequence continues at coordinate 26,248,935 of JASEVX010000002.1, forward strand.
TGTTAAGACACAAGAGGAACAAACATTCTGAGATAACTGAACTTTTCCACCCAGAATACCATATACGCATGACACGTTAAAGGATACATCGATAATGACGTCGACACAATCAAATAGGCCCCAGTTCAACATCATTGTTCTGTTGTATTGACTGGTCCGTGCGGAAGTGGTAAATCGGTAATGAACAAAAAGATACTGCGTCAAGGTTTTATCCAACCATGGCCACAACGAATCATATGGTGTTACGGACAGTACCAGCCAATATACGACAATATAAAGAAACATTTACCGGGCGTCGAATTTGTGAAAGGTATTCCAGACTTTATAGAACATGATACTTACTTGGATACACCAAGAAAGATGAACGCGTCGCTAATCTATTCACCAAAGGGTCGCATCATAGAAATCGGACATGGCAAACGTTATAAGGGAAGTACCGTCTTATGATCATCAATACTCATCGGAACATCGATATGCCTACTTGTGACGATTGCGGAATTATGTTTGGGGATGACCACGCTTTACAAAGGTCATGTCAAAGAATGGTGTATAGAGAGAAAAAGGAAATTGGAAGATCGAGATAACACGGACGAACCGGAACCAAAGAAATGGATAACATTACCCTGTGATGACGACTCTGATGTTGAGGAAGACAATGAAATAATGGAAGACAATAAGAACGAAAAAGAAGTATTTGCGGCGCTGTTTGAAAAAACACAGGACATGAATGATTCTGAACGGCAAAGAAAATATGACAAATATCTGGATCA